>JAVJAQ010003302.1:0-196264 GCA_032362365.1 Zygogramma bicolorata | reverse complement strand
TAATAAATAACTTACTTAAATCGGGGAAGAAAATTCAAACTCACGAAGCGCGTCATCATTGGTCGAAACGAATTGTGACGTCAGACGACACAACTTCGGATTTATTAGCGTCGATATTCATACTGTATTATTGGAGTTTGTGAGGAAAATATTTCGAACCTGCATTCCTGTAGTCATTTCTAGTGAATCTAGATTTGTAGTGAATCTAGGACGATAACTGAAATTGGTTTTGTCCAAGCACAATCTGACAATTCATGCACTAGATACATTAATGATGACAGCATATTTTGCATCAGATCTATATTTTACGTACTCAGAGATGCAAACTATAGTCTATACTCTATACAAGGTCAATTCCAATGGCAACTAAATGGTTACTGAACGTCGGCAGTTTTTTTGTATGGCATGGGCGGTGTGGTGTAATTTTTATTTTGAATTATTATTGTATCAGACCCGGTACATTAGTCTTTTTTTTTTTTGGTTGACTGCGTATAGATTATAATCTAATGATTATATTATATGTGATCCATTTGAGTACTTAGCATAGGTCGTGATTGATAAATGCACACAGGAGTGATGTATATTGCAAATTGATATTCCGATATGTTGTTTATTAGGTTAGGTTGGTTTTAGGTCGAAGTTTCCACTGCTGGATAGCTAATGCAAAACTTACTTCTGACTGATACACTGAGCTGTGTATGTAAATATGGTACCTATACTACATTAAATTGATATCCACACCAATATGAACACGATTTTGAAGATACATTATCCCTTCTCATCATCTCAATCAATCGATCAAAATATGCTTTATTATCAAAGAATAATATCTTATTGACAAAGTGTATATATAAATATAAAATGAATTAAAAACATTTGATAAAATGTATAAAAATTGTCACCACAATACAAAACTAAACCTAAACAAAACAATTAGTCACTTATTCAAAATATAACAGACACTAATAGCAGATATATGATATCACAGTTATCACCTATCATTGCATCCTATCCGCATAAATTATATAACTATAATAGGTTCTATCGGTAAGAACTCTTTTCACTGCTTTTCTGAAAATGGTGTAGGACGGTATATCTTTAATATTATTTGGAAGGTGATTGTACATTTTGCAGCCGTTATATATAATTGGATCTTTAACGAGAGTGGAAGATGGTAATGGTAGTTTGAGTTGATTACTTTGACGAGTGGCGTATTTACTCTCTGTAATAAAATTTTGTTTATGTTTATTTATAAGACACACTGTTTCAAGTAAAAAAAATAGACACAACGGTGAGTACATTGTGCTGCTTGAAGTGATGTCTGCACGAATCGTGAAATTTTAGTTTACAAAGGTATCTCAAGGCTCGTTTTTGTAAAACAAAAACACTCTGAAGTGCGTTACCACTGCACACTCCCCAGAATGGAATACCGCATCGCAAATGTGACTTTATCAAGGAGTAGTATACTGACTTTGCGGTTGGATATCCTAGTTCGTTCGAAGCAATTTTCACAGCATAACAACCAGAGGACAATTTTTTATTCAAGTTTTTGACATGTTCATTTGATTTAAGACCGTTGTCAATGTATAATCCTAGATATTCGAAAAACACGCTGTTTTCAATAATCTGGTGGTTTAAGGAAATATCAGCAACTGCACATTTAATCCAACTATCTTGGTTTTCAATATGTTGAATGATAAACGGTTCGAATAGCACCATTCTTTGACCTTTATTATATCTGAATTGATGATTTGATGAAGATCAGATTCCTTATCTCTTTTCCATAATATGGTGGCATCATCGGCGAACAGGGTGACATTTCCTGAAATGTCAAGTATCGTCAGGTCATTAACATAAAGTAAGTACAAAATTGGGCCCAAGACCGATCCTTGGGGAACTCCACATTGTACATTGCCTAGACATGAAATTGATTTCGTCCTAACTACTTGTGTGCGCCCAGACAAATATGTCGAAAACCAAGTGTGTGTTTTATTTCGAAATCCGTAACGGTGAAGCTTCCGCAGTAGTATCTCATGATTCATGATTCACACAATCAAAAGCCTTCGATAAATCACAAAACACAGCCGCGGAAACTCCCCCGTCATTGATCCCAGTATACAGTTCACAAAAGAGTGAAAAAATTGCATCATTTGTGTTTTTATTGCACTGAAATCCAAACTGTTCGATGCTGAAAATATCACTCGCCTGCAAAAAGGCAAAGATTCTCTTCTTGACGAGTTTTTCGATGATTTTGGCTAACACCAATGTTTTCGTACTTTCGCATCGGTTGGAAAACTAAAACACAACAGGGTGTATTTTTAATATTGTTTTTGCACTTCGGTAACATACAATACTAGTAAGAAGGTTTTTCAGTTTCCTCCATGATCTGTAAAGCGAATGAAACTGAAACGCTTAAAGTAAACAAACACGGGACATGTCATGCGACGTCATCTGCGCTAAATAGTGGCGTTTGAAAGTCTCAAATTTATTTAACGTTTTGAATTTCACTTCGAGAAATAACTTGAATATTTTCAAACTCATTTATATTTCATTCAACGTCTGAAAGATGTGAATGATTGATTGAAGACAAAACAAAAAATCATGCATATTCCCTATTTTGAAAGAATCTTTTATTTTTTGCTGGCTCCGTTCGAAGAGATATATCAGAACGAATTGCACATCCATATTCACTTTCCCTCAACACACGATACATAATTCCTAATCGACATTTATTCTGTAGGCTACCTTCATATTTATTTTTTTATATGAGTGCCATGTGTTAGGGGCCGTTCATAAAATACGTTCGCATACAAGGGGAGGGGAGGGGTCTGGCTGAGTGTGACAAGATGTGACAAGGGGGGACGGGGGGTATATGGCAACGTGACGTTCGCCGTTTATTATTTTTTGACATGAGCGCTAGAAGCCAGCGTGACCACTTTTGGTAGAAATCTACTTTTTTTAGTAGATTTCTGACGAAAATTGAAAAATTTTGGTATGAAAGAAATCTTCAGTAGATTTTGGTAGAAATCTACATGTGCGACATCTTTTAACGAATTCCTAAACTCGTCAGATTTTTTAATCAAATCTATAGTGTCTCCATCTTTGCGAATGGATTTGCAATTGAGAATGCGGATTAATCTCGTCACAGTAAACTGTATTTCTCTATACAAATGAAACAAAATAGAGCGATTATTTAGTGTTTCATTGTGTTATTGAGCATTGAATCTTATGATTATGAAAAATATGTATATTATTAATCCATCCATAAATAAATATTTTTAATTTTCAGAATTTGTGTACTATCATTTAGAATTTATCATACTCTGCAGGGGGGGGTCTTAGTTTTTGTGACGAAATATTTCTAGGGGGGGTCACAAAAAGTGTGACACAGCGTGACAATGGGGGGGAGGGGGTCAAAAAAAGCTGATTTTAGTGTGACGTATTTTATGAACGGCCCCTTACCAAAGAGTGTCTGAAATTTGTCATTAATTGAAGAATTTTCGGTAGGCCTTGATTTTTCGTTGTCACATAGCAATGTAACTAAACAACAAGTTATTGAATGGAATAAAAGCGGTTCGAATTAATTGATTTAGCTGGTAAAAATGGTTCTGACATTTTTCTGAACTTATTACACTTTTTTTCAGTTTCAGTATTTGGAACGCAGTAAAGAGTTATCGAAATTATTGTTTTTTTTGCATCTGACTTTCAAGAAAATTTTATCGTCATTTCAATGTTTCTCTTACATTTTTTCAATGAAATGCTCTCAATCAATTTTCACTTTGTATTCTATCATTTTCATAATTCAAATTCTTCATTTTCATAAGTTCAGACAATGAAAGTTTGAACCATCACAATATTGAGTAATATTGTATCGTCAAGCAGATTCAAAATTCCAAACAAATAATTGTTATAAATGAGTTCAATTGGTTTAAATATGTGCACAACCAATAACACTGGCCTGCAAAAAAAAATTTGTTCTGTCCTTAATTACTTTCAAGGGTCATATTTTATGACCTGAAACTGATATTTGCTTTCAAAATTTTCTGATTTCAAAGTACTGCACGTTATGAAAACGAAATCACAGCAACAACTGTTGTGACGCAAGGATTGGAGGTTGAGTGGAAAAACAATCTGGATTGTTTTGCATTCACAGATTCAAACTTTGCCTTTTGGTAAACTATTGATTCTTGTTTTCCAATAATATTATTATTATTGTGATTATTAAAACACCGTCAGGTGTTACTGATCTCTCTCTCTTTCTCTTTCTATCAATACAAACCGATTTTATGGATGTTAATATGTCCTGAATTGAAACATCGTTAAAGCAAAAACGACGAACAGAAAATACATAATATTGAGCAATTAAAAATAATAATAAAATATATGAGTGAGAGCCAAAAATGAAAAGCGAATCTGATTTCATGATGTTTAACTCCTATTTATCATAATTCCATTTGAAGGAGAATATTGTTTCAGACAAGTTATTTTCAAAACTTTGCAAAGCAGATGACTTGTATATGTATAATGAGTGTATAATGAATTGACAGAATCCCGAGACCGCAGATCTAGGGATTTCATCTTGAATAATTCCACGAGATAAGCAAAATTTTTAAAATTATGAAAGTGCAAATATCTGTAGGATTAAAACTTGGAATATATTGACGAGAGACTATGTTGGAATACCCATATAGAAATCTTGAAAAAAAAAGTCAGACCACTTCTAGGAATATTATTTAGAATCCGACAGTTCCTTCCTGAAAAATATCTAAGGTGTATTTATTTCTGTTTGATATATTCAAATCTCCAGTATTTGATTTCAATTTGGGGAACAGCCAATACATCGATATTGAATCCTCTCGGAAGACTACAAAATGAAATTATAAAGTGTATATTCAAATAACCATATCTTGAACCAACCTCAAATTTATATAAACCGCGTGGTCTTTTGAATATTCAATCTGCTTTTCAATTAAAAATTTGTTGTTTCATACATTCAGTTGAAAAAAAATCAAACCATCAACTATGAACTTTAGTTAAATTAATACAATTCATGATCATAATACCAGACAAACCAAATAATTGATTGTTGAACCTTATCGTTCTGAATTTGGAGAGAAATCAATATATCATTTTGGTGTTAAAATCTACAATAATCTTCCAGATAGACTGAAAATGCCGAAAACAACAAAATTCAAATTTGAACTGAAAAAATTTTTGCTCTCTAGTTTGAATTCTGATCTCTATATATTTATTTAATTTAATTACAACTTTCATTTTGTATTCTCACATAATGTTATAATTAATTTGTGCTGTACACTGTTTTATTTTGTAACCAAATAATTCAGTTGATTACTATTGATTTGTATCCCTGTTACAAACTCTGTAGTTTCTTGGGATTAATAAAGATTATCATTATATATGTTGAAGCTATTTAGTTTTCAGTTTCATGGGCTTTCCGCATTGAGGGAAACATCGCCTCGTGAGCTGCACATATCTGCCAGAGATCGTTTTTTGAATTATTAATCGTTGGTGAAATAGTTTCAGGTCACACATATTTTAGCGAACATACAATACAGACGCATGCCAAACCTAAACTGAGATCGTGCGACATACAACCTCAAACTGGAGAGGCTTCGAAAACTCAATTCTACGTTGACTGTGATTTCGATGAAGGATCATACACTTTCAAATTGTATAGTTTGAAAAATGAATCAGGTAAATGAATCGGTGAAAGCAATTCAATCATTTATTTTCAGTGAATGAGCGATGAGCTGATAATAATTGGTGTTCAAAGTCAACTTACTCGTTCGTGGGAATAGTTGCTATCGATGTAACTAATGATGAACTTATAAACAATGATATGCGTGATACATGTGAAGGTGAAAACTAGCGTAGAAAACGTCAAACATTTAAAATTATTTGTAATCATTTTGAAATTATTATATGATTCATTTTCTGCATGTGAGGAAATCCAATTGAGAAATGGAAAAAATTATGGAGTATGGCAGGTACATGTTGGTTTTGTTTATATGTTAAATTATCACAGTCGTTCTCACCAACACACTAAATAGTGCTGTTATTTCAGCTTCTCCGCGTTTTAGAAAATTTCGCTTGTTGTTTGTAGCTTTCTTGAAGATGACAGTAATCACTGTCGAAAGACAGTGTTAACATAGAACACTTTTAGGTTGCTTCACCCAATATCTTCCTAAATTCATTTGTATTATGATCTTCACGTGATTTTGAATCTCCCATATCATCATTTAATAATAGGACTTTTTCTAGAGATCAATTACACTAACATCAAACTGATATTTTTGCACTCAAACTGACATCACTTGCTAGTAATATCAGTTAAGTGTTAGGTAGATGAATGATCTCTAAAAACAATTTCAACTCCAACACCAAGGGTTTCAATCTCATCGCTTGTTCGTTATATAATCCTATATTTTTCAATTTTCTATCCAAAATAAGTAATAATGATGAAATATTATACAACAATGATAAATGAAGATGTCATGAACAATCCAATTTTTCAGAATTCCTGTTGACTACCGGAAATGATTTGAGCTCAATGCCCATAATGTTGAACGAAAATAGTAAAGTGAAAGTTAAAATAATCGACCAGTATCAGTTCACAGACTTCAAGATGCTGGATGTTACTGTAAGTACTGTTACGGATCATTTTCGAAGAGGTCTTATAGTTGGTGAAAATAAGAAGGACTCAGATCAAAAGCTCTGTTTTTTGTTCCATCTTAGTTTGACTCTACCTATGTTGGACAAACCACTTAGATCAGTCTTTGAATGACCATCCTAGGTCTATTTCTGAATTGAAAAATTCAATAAATTGACTGAAATCTCATTTTTAGTTATCTATTCAGGAGTGATATAGGCTATATTTTATCATAATTGAACAAAAATTGTAAAAAATGGTAGTATACAGTGAGCAGCATCATATGTAACGGATAAATTCATTTTCTACGTTATTAGCTATTTTCAAGAGAAACCCCGAAACACGTTGATTTATGTATTCGAAAAGACATACATGAATAAAATCCCCCCTCCTTCAACCCCCTCAACGTGACAGCCATCCCCCCATTTTTTTTGCAAAAGGGGGTCAAGTGATACCTCATTTTGAAGGTAATTCAATTTTCTGTACAGCCATATCTTTATTTTTTAATTTCGTGCATGCGTCGAAACAAAAACAATTGAATAAATTGTGTTATCTAAATCATTTATTAAAGCGGTAGCAATCAATGTGCAACTGTCGGAACTCTTCAGATCAAATGTTCAAACTGACAGCCATTTGTTTCTTGACAATAATAAAGACGTTGCTAAAAGTTATCAACAACATCTTGAATGGTTTTGGGAGTGATACGTTCTATTTCTTCCCTAATTCTGATTTGCAAACTTTCAATATTGTTTGGTCTATTGACATATACTTTGGATTTTAGGTAACCCCACGAAACGTAGTCAAGCGGTGTCATGTCGGGAGAACGGGCTGGCCATTCTATGGCACCTCGTCTACCAATCCATCTGTTGGGAAAAACTTCATTCAGATATGCACGAACGTCAGCTGCAAAATGTAGTGGAGCACCATCTTGCTGACACCAGATACTCCTATCTATTTGATTCGGATTATTATCATCCGGAAAAAGTATTTTCAAAAACTCCAAGGAAAGTTCACCGGTTAATGTTCCGTTGAAAAAATATGCTCCAATTATGCGATTATTTATAATCCCTGCCCGAACATCAACTTTTCTGGGATATTGAGTGTGGCAATATCGACAGTTCTGTCTGTTGACGGTTCCATTTAAAAAAAAAGTTGACTCGTCGGAAAACAATATATTTTTCTTAAACGAAGGATCCCGCAGACACCTGGCTTCCATTATTTCGCAAAACTCAGTTTTGCGATCTGGATCGTCTTCATTGAGTTCATGTACCAATTGTACTTTCTAAGGGTGATACTTTTCACTTTTAAAAACACGCAATATCGAAGTTTGACTTATGTCGTAATCGGCAGCAAGTTGTCGGGTAGGTTTATGTGGATTTTCCTCGATGTCTACCAAAATATCCAATTTCTTCCCATCGTCAATCAAAACAGTCCTGCCTGGTTTTGGAATATCTTTGACAGTCCCAAATTCCCGGAATTTCGTTTCTATTCTACTAACGGTAGATTGAGAAATGTGATGATCAGGATATTTATCATTAAACATTTCACTTACATTCTTCTGGGTTCTAGTTTTGTCCCCACATCCCAGCATTATCAACACTTCTATTCTTTGACGTTCAGTCAAATGAGACACTGCTAGAACTTTCAGCCTATTGTCTGAAAGTAATACTGAACGAGAACAACAACTGCAAAACTGTTTCTCTTCAACACGTTCACAGAAAACATATTTTTTTTTACTCAACTGTCACGGCTGACAAACAATGCTTGGTAAAAACAAACAAAAAAATTGAAGGTGCATGGCATATTGTAAAGCGGACGGATTCAATGGAATACCTAAGTGATACCTTTCAACACATGGAATTTTTTTTTTCATGACGCATGCACATGAAATTAAAGGTAATACTTCGGTCGCTATGAGCACCTTTTTTTGATTTTTTTTTTGTGGAACTTACGTAATTCGGTCTTCTCTACAAAAAATGTAAATGAAATAATCGGCGGTCTCTTATATTTTCGGAGATACAGGGCCTTTTTGGTGTAAAACTTCACAATTTTCCACATCAAATTTCTAGTGTTTGAACACACAAAATTCATCCTTCTTCTGGTCAAACACCACATACTCTCTTATTTACTCGTTTTTAACATTTTTCAAGCAGAAAAAATCATTATTTTTTCAAAAAATTAAACTTTCTCCAAAAGTCAACATTAATGCATTCAGGTCTCAACAATAACAATGAGAGCGGCAACACTGCAAATACATCACTTTCGACTGTCATTGCACTAGGACATCACAACAAATTGGGGCAAAGTTTCAGAATGCTGGATTGCCTGGGATTTCGATAAAATTGTTAGGGGAGCTTCAGAATATCTAAAAATGAATGAAAAGTACAAAAATTCGGCGCGGAAACCACAGCAAGTTCCTTTTCAAAAGGAAAAAAGGGTGAAATTTTAGGTTATGTAACAAAAAATCACTTTTGATTTGTCACTTTACTCACCATTTTCTGTGAGAAAACATATCTAACTATATTTTTCTGCAAGAAATATCACCCGAATGTTCATTTATAACGTTCATTCTTCGCAGATTTCCAATTAAAATTTCATTAGAAATGACAACTAGGGAGCTGTATTAATTTCGGCTTCGATTGAATTGGAGCGACGTTGTCAGATTGTGAATTATATTCAACAATTTCATATTTGAATGATTCGTACAGTTTATTTATTGATCTTTCGTGGTTTTAGTTCTGAATTCCAATCAATTGAATCTACCTCTTTATGGTTAGTATAGATTTCATGATTTTTTTTTATATTTCAAACGTTTTTCCGAGAAAGTTTTTGTAGCCGTGTACTTATTCATTAATCAAAAAAGGATTATACGACTGAGTTTCAATCTAGAATATCGAGAATCGATCTCGTTCTACCATAAGTCTCCAGACATGGCCGAATGATTCAACTTTTACAAAATTCATCCTTCTTGTCGATAGGTCCACGATGAATGTGTTAGGTTGGGTCAGGTTAGTTAGGTTTGGTTGGGAGCATGTCGTTGCACCCACATTTCGTTCTACCCACAGTCTCCGAATATACTCGAATGATTCAACTTTTGCAAAATCCATCCTTCTTGGTGATAGGTCCACAATGAATGTGTTAGGTTAAGTCAGTTTAGTTAGGTTTCGTTGAGATCGATTTAATGAAAACATTTGATTTTCGCAAAGTTAGTTAGGTTTGGTTGGGATAGATTTAATAAAAGTATTACGTTTTACGCGAGTTTAGTAGTTTTGGATACATTAGATATAAGTACCTACTTGATTTTTCAATTTGGCAACGTTGTTTGAAATTCGAAACAGTCTGAAGCTGTCAAAATGACGGTACAAACTATAAACTATATTGCTTTGTCTGTTTCTCACCACCTTAAAATAAAATAAAAATCTTCACTTGGAGGATATATGGGCACATTTTCTTGATGAATTCAAAGAATGGTGAGTGTGAATAATGTTCTATCGGAAAATCGGGTATGTACACTGAGAAAATAACAGTTCAGAGTAGAATTTCGGAATCTGGATTGAGTGCTTATAAACATTTTCTTTTCGAAAAAATGACTTTTTCATGGTTTCCGCGCCAAATTTTCTATTTTTTCATTCATCTTGAGCCTTTTTAAACGTTCTCCAAAATTTTTCTGGAAATTGGACGCAAACCAGGATTCTGAAACTTTTCCCAAATTGGTTATGGTTTGAAATTAATTGCATTTCTTGGAAAACTAATGTTTTTTTCTGCTCGAAAATGTTAAAAACGAGTAAATAAGAGAGTGTGTGGTGTTTGATCAGAAGGATGAATTTTGTGTGTTCAAACACCAGAAATTTGATGTGGAAAATTGTGAAGTTTTACACCAAAAAGGCCCTGTATCTCCGAAAATATAAGAGACCGCCGATTATTTCATTTACATTTTTTGTAGAGGAGACCGAATTACGTAAGTTCCACAAAAAAAATTCTAAAACAAGGTGCTCATAGCGACCGAAGTATTACCAAATTAAAAAATGAAGATATGGCTGAACAGAAAATTGAATACCCTTCAAAATGAGGTATCACCTGACCCCCTTTTGCATTTAAAAAAATTGGGGGGATGGCTGTCACGTTGAGGGGGGTGAAGGGGAGGGGATTTTTTTCATGTCACAGAGTGTCTTTTCGAATACATAAACCGACGTGTTTCGGGGTTTTTCTTGAAGATGGTTTATAACGTAGGAAATGAATTTATCCGCTACATATGGTACTCAGTGTATGTAAATCAAGTCGCAGGAAAGCGAGCGAGATGTGATGCTTTAACGATGTGCGCTGACTAAACGGTTCGGTTCGACTTCTACGCGGACGAAGTCGCGGGCAACAGCTAGTCAGTTATATAAACCCCAAATAGCACAAGTACGTCCAGTGGACGTACTGCATATGTACGGTGAGGATGCATTGTACGTATTTAGGACGTACTTTTGTCTTCGACAGACGTACATAATACCTCCCTGCGACTTACCGTTTCCGCATAGTCGGTAATCCCAGGTACGTACTTTTCTAGTCCACACAGGACCTGAAATGTACAGAACGGGGAACTGTTTGGGACATTCCGAAAACGTACATTTTCCATTCTATATGCGCTATCCCAAGTAGAACAAACATATTTGACTAATATTGGTTCAATATTACGGGAATATTAACCTTATATTGTAGATGATATCAATAGTGGCCACAAAAAAATGTGAACATTCGGCGATATTAGATCAATATTCGAAAACAACGTAATGATATATCATTTGATATCACATAATGAATCTAAGTTTTCATATTCGGGATTATTCATTTCTTTTTTACCAAATAGTCAAGTTGGAAATTTTACTCATTCACGTGTACTAACCATCTAACCTCTAACCGAATACTTACCTGGAAGAAGACCTGGCTGCTGCGGGGCTTGAACTCTCGACCTTTTCTATGGAGATATTATTGTCGACCACTGTTACGCTCTACGGCACGGAGAGACTTGTTTTTAAGAAGGAGTTGAGTGCTATAGATGTGATGACTTCAAGTTAGTTTTGTTCGAGATGATATTAGAATTTTAGAAAGTTCAGTAACAATGAAAATATATTTGAAAAAACACTAAAGGATCACTGTCTCATGTGATGGCGGTTTTGGAATATCAAACTTGCTGTGCAAAAAATACTGTGTAATTTTCTGGTATTTAAATTCACCACATGTCGATGTTTCAATTTTTCCAAATTTTTTTAGGAATAATTCATTATGAATATTGCATTACCAATATTGATATATGTTTGAATACACTAAGTGATCACTCTCAAAATCCCAATACCCCTTGAACCGAAAGGAACCCAATCCGTACGTACTTGGGAGGTCCAAACAGTATGTACAAAAAAGTAC
The DNA here is from genome assembly GCA_032362365.1 of Zygogramma bicolorata. Lineage (NCBI taxonomy): Eukaryota > Metazoa > Arthropoda > Insecta > Coleoptera > Chrysomelidae > Zygogramma > Zygogramma bicolorata. Next base: position 184,188 of record JAVJAQ010003302.1, on the reverse strand, counting down.
GTCAACGAGACGTCCAGATAGTATGTACATACGATTTCCAAAAATGTACGTCATTACTATTATGTCCCGCAAACGTTTCGAAATATACGTATCTGAAAGGGACTCAATATGTACGCACCTGGAAGGTCCAAATAGTACGAACATAGTTCTTCCAAACATGTATGTAAATGATACGTCTGAGCAGTACGTACATGGGATTCAGGAAAAAACACGTCATTGGTATGTCCCTAATTCATTCCGAAAAGTACGTACCTGAAGAGGAGTTAATGTAAACGTATCAGGGACACTTAATAAAGTACGTACATAGTACTTCCAAGCATGTACGTTTTTATTACATTCCGATTGGAACGGGACCAAGTATGTACCTACATGGGACGTCTAACCAGTATATACATGGTACATCCGGTAAAGTACGTTCTTCGAATGTCTCCTATACGTCCCGGGACGTATCGACGTAACTAGGACATAAATGGTTCGTCTTCAGGACGTCGTGTGCTATTTGGGACAGCTCTGAAATCATTATATTGTCTGGAACTTGTAGGTGTTTCCAACTCTTCAACCACCGAAAACACAGCATGAACTCGTGAAAGCAATAGAAGATAAATATTTCAGTGAAAAATCGAATCACTCTATAAATAGGCTGTTAGGATCAAAAGACCATGGTGAGCTGTTGCAAGTTCTCAATGTGTTAACGGAAGAAATGTCGGAATTACCGAAAGATAACCACACGAAAACTACTATCACAGAATATAACAAAAAAATGTTGGACATCCTCAAAGGAGTGAGTATATTTCAATTGATTTATGGCCAGTTGCACCGCTCCACTTCATGAATGTTTATATTAAGCTAGGCTTACTCACTGAGGAACAAGGAATCTGATTGGCAAATCCATAGCAACAAAACCTACTTTAGATAAACCACAATCAAGGCCAAGCGATGCAGTTGGCCCTTAACTGACTTGGCTCATTTCTTCTTTCATTTTACGTTTGTTTCTAATTAAAGAATGTCATTTTGACTATTATGGAATTTGTTTAAAAAATCAGATGAAAACTCCGAAGCTACCATAGTCGACCCATCCCAAGACAATATCATATTGCATATTCCATTGGTCCATGACTACAGATTGAAGTTGTTAAATGTATTTGATAATAATAACAGTTGCTTATTCCCACGAAACTTTATATATTATATGTGATAACACCTTTATAGAAAATAGACTTTTAAAAATTTCATAATGGAATTATTATTACTCATAAATAATCGATCACAAAATAGTACATATTTTCAGTTTCTAAATAGAATTGATGCCGAGGAGACGATGTCGAGGTTTATAAATCTTTTTTGTTGGTTCCAAATAAGGTAAGTAGAAAATGCATTTTTTTTTACTTTGCTCTGTGAAGACTCTAGTGGTTTCAGAATGGTAATCGACGCAGTACCCCATACACTAATTAAATACTGTAATTTCGAAAAAAATTGTGAAAAATAAATGCGTTGTTGATATTGCAAAGGACTATAGTTCCTAATATTTTACAATAATCCTTGTTTTTTTCGGATCAGATCAACCTGAATATTCCACGAAAATCTTCCATCAATATTCAGACCAAAAATTTTTTTATAACGACCTTTTGATTTTCTGTTGTCCCTGCAATAAAAATTTCGATTGTGCTGAAATTGATTTTTCATCAATGAACATGAATGATGGTTTTTCGATATTCAAAGTGAATTCATGAACATTGAGCCAAATAAATATTTGTTTAAAATCATTTTCCATTTGACGTTGAATCACGCAATTCTTTGATCGTTTATTGATATTATATGATGGTATAGCTATCTATAATAACAAAAGTAAAATCCACAGGAAAATTCAAAAGAAAAAATGAAAGATTCGTTTCAGGGATAATGAAGTCTACCCTTTGTCTTCTGTCTACTAGCATAAGAGGATGCCAACGTCTGATTATGTTCAAGGAGTTCATTGGACTCTCAAAGTACTACCTCGTTCAATTTAGAGTACCATTGTTGTATCGTTACTTGAGTTAGTTATTTGTACACCTACTAAGTCCGAAAAATGCTCGCTGAGGCAACATAATCTGGAGGTCGCGAAAACATTTTGCCGCCGTAATATACACAATTTTTTTCGGTCAATTATATCATTTCAATAAATATTATGTACTTTCAAAAAGACAGCGTTTCAACGTGAATAAAAAGTAAACCGATGTTATCATATCACTGTGTTTCTATAGAAATGAACTATTTAGCAATACAAAAGTTCTGTTGCCAGCAGTTACTCTAAAAAGTAAACTGAGGCGTCAATATCACTGTGTTTCTATAGAAATGAACTATTTAGCAATAGAAAAGTTCTGTTCGCCAGCAGTTACTCTGGGCAATAGGCGTAGAAGAATTTGCCAGCCGTCACCCTGGGTAACGGCGGCAAAATACTATTTTGCGGCCTCTGTTGCGGCTGCGAAATGCTTGCTTCGCGTCCGGTTGCACGAAAAACTATTTTCAGGTGCCACTGGTCACCAAGGAAATGGCCAAGCAAGTTGCTGTAGTGTCCAGCAAGATAGCGACGCAGTACGAAGATGAATCTGACCCTGATATCGCTGAAATGACCACCCGAGTATGCGAAGAAGGATCTAAGAGTTATCTGAAATATGTCCAACGAGAAATATATCCCAAGATGCTGTCGGATGAAATCGAACGAGCAACAGAGTAAATTCTCATGATAATTTGATTCATTCGTAGATGTAATTCTTTGTTCGTTTGTTTTAATTTCAATTTATTCATTTATAATAGTGGATATCATTTTCTCGATTATCAAAATTCGATTATATCCAGGCGTAAAAGGGCCACACATTTTCTTTTGAGAAAAATTCAATGACATATTTGGAAAATGAAGTCGATATTTCATTCATTGTTTTATTTTTCAATGAAATCGATTTAATACGGAATTTGAGTTAGAATTCCTAGAATCTGTGAAATGTGAAGAATAAGGCATAGCTCACAACTGTCAGACCTCATAAGGCCCATTGTGCTTCCGTCACAAGATAAAATCACGTCACGAGTGATTTCATCAATCGATTTGTTTTCGTACTTTTGCCAAATAAAAAAGTTTTCGTAAATATCACTTTTGATGAAACTTTTCCTGAAGATCAATTACCCTAACACCAAACTGATATTTTTGCACTCGACGCGCGTTTCGCGTTTAGTATCTTCAGGAGAAGAAAATTGATACTAAAGGTAAAGCTAGGGTTAGTTGTTTATATACCTGAAGTTTTCCGGCCCGATATGGACTTTGTTACTGTTAATTATTCTAATTAATTTCTCGATAATGAATTCACTACCTGCAAGTTCCGTCGTCTGTTAGTATTGATTATTCTGATTACTTTCTCAACAATAAATTGAAAAGCGGGCTGGAAGGGATAGGTCCCTTGTCACCATTCATGCTGTTTTTACATTTTGCTATTTCGAGACTCTCACATGCATCGAGTCGTCTTGTGTCATGCACATGCTTGATCAGTTTCAGATTGCTTTCACCAATTTTGTGGTCATTGTGTAGAGCGTGTTGGGCGACACTGGATTTTTCTACCCTTCCGTATTTTATGTGTGCAAAATGCTCTTTGAAACGGGTTTTAATCGCTCGTCAGCTCTGGCCGATGTACTTGTTGCAATCTTGACAACTGATCTCGTAAATTCCCGACTTCTCTGAGTTTTCTACCTTATCTTTTGGGTTACCAAAGAGCTGCTGTAATTTGTAAGAAGTTTTATATGCAACTTCCATATTTACCTTGTCAAATATCTGTTGGAGCCCCCTAGTGTATTGAGGTTCATATGGGATTACTATAAACTTTTAGTTTCTCTCATCTTTTTCAGAAGTCGAAAATTTACGAAGTGTTTCTCTGAATTTACATTTTCTATTATCTTATCAACTATCTCTGGGTTAAAACCGTTCACTTCAGCTACGTACCTAATGACTCTCCTTTCATTGTCGTACTTATATTTTTTCAAAGCGAATGTTATTAACCTACGGACAAGAAATAAATAATTGATTGATTGATCTCTAGGGAAAGTTTCAACTTTTACACCAAAGGTGCTAAAACTGATTGCTTAATCACTTTTGATATTTCATTTATCAGGTTCACAATAATTTATTTGAATCAAGGAAGAAAATGCTAGGATCGTGCCAAGAACGCTATAACCATCACGAACGTTAGGCACTACCGATCTCAGATAGTTTTCTTCAATAGGGAAAATGTTAGTACAACTACTTCTCTTCGGGCTTGAAGGCCGTCGTTCTTTGGAATTTTTTCCTGACGTTTCGCTAGCGCGAGTGGTCAGCTTCTTCAGAGGCTTATTCATCTCCGATGACTAAACGTTTCGATTTCTCAAGGCGTATTTATATTGATGCAGGTAGTCCGGAGTGTTAATTACTTCTGTCGGGTTCGGGGAATAGTCATCATTATTAGTTGCCGCACTACCTGCTGTGATTTCATTAGTTATTCTTGATTTCCTCAGAATCGGATTCCAAATTCTGTTTAGATTCAACGCTTTTTCCTTTCTGTTAAAATTGTCCGCATGTTTTTGGATCTCTATTGCCTCCCGTACCAGTCGGCTATGGTAACCCTGGTTGGAGGCAATCAGTATTGCATTATCGAACAGAATCCTGTGGTCGCCCTCACTCAATGCGTGTTCCGCCACCGCCAATTTGTCGGTTTGCCCCAGCCTGCAGTTCCTTGGATCCCATGGATCTTTTCGTGGTACCGATGTAAACCTTCCCACAGGTGCACGGTATGCGATAAACCCCTGCCGCTGACAGTGGGTCTCTTTTGTCTTTTGCCGACCTGAGGCTTTGGATCTTCCTGGTCGGCTTGAAAACCGTTTTTATGTTATATTTACCCAAGAGTTTTCCAATTCTGTCAGTGACCCTCGGGATATATGGCAGATATGCATTCGCAACTATCTGAGAGTCCTCCCTGTTATGAACCGTGGGACTCTTCGGTTTCATGGCCCTGTTGATCTCAGATACACTGTAATCATTCGACCTCAAGGTCACTTGAAGATGTTCCAGTTCCTGCTCTAGATGTTCTGGTTCACAGATTCTTCGGGCACGTTCAGTTAGGGTAGATATGGGTACAAGGCTCAAAGAGCATCAAAGGAACTGCAGGCTGGGGCAAACCGACAAATCGGCGGTGGCGGAACAAGCACTGAGTGAGGGATTCTGTTCGAAAATGCAACACTGATTGCCCCCAACCAGGGTTACCATAGCCGACTGGTATGGGAGTCAATAGAGATCCAAAAATATGCGGACAATTTCAACAGAAAGGAAGAAGCGTTGAAACTAAATATAATTTGGAATCCGCTTCTGAGGAAATCAAGAATAACTAATGAAATCGCAGCAGGTAGTGCGGCAACTAATAATAATGATTATTCCCCGAACCTGACAGAAGTAATTAACACTCCAGACTACCTGCATCAATATAAATACGCCTTAAGAAATCGAAACGTTTAGTCATCGGAGATGAATAAGCCTCTGAAGAAGCTGGCCACTCGCGCTAGCGAAACGTCAGGAAGAAATTCTAAAGAACGACGGCCTTCAAGCCCGAAGAGAAGTAGTTATACTAATAACCTCGGCCGCGAAAGACTTAACCATTTTGTCAGGGAAAATGTTCTTATAACTTGGTATACTATGGCGATTATGTTACAGGATGTTTGCTGGTTGTTCCCGAGCGACATCGGGGTCGAATATGGAAATACTCGAAACTGGACAAGAAGTTATTGTGACGACCACTGCTGCCCCTTTGGTTGATTTTCCGATGATCCAAGAAGATTATCCCGATTACGTAGATGACCAGAATCTTTCGAAAATTTTAACAAAAGTATGTTTCATTTACATTTGAGAAATAAACAGCGAGTATGATTGGCAATTTATACACCAGAATATTGACAACAATCCAAATAGCTTCTTCATGCACCCGATTACGGCAAACGATCAATCAACATTTCTACTAATCCCATAGTATTCAATAATAAATTGATAAAATACACAGAAACAACAAAATTTTTAGGTTTATATATCGATGAGAGATTGTCATGGCGAAGACATATTGAAAGAATTAGAATGAAAATATCTCCTCTCATTGGATTTTTCTACAAAATCAGAAACTACATATCTCTCACATTATTGAAAAATATATACTTCAGCCTAATCTATTCACAATTGCATTATCTCATCTCCATTTGGGGGACAGCAAGTAAATCTATTATCAAACCTTTGAAAACTTAACAAAACAATTAAATGTATTTATAAATTACCTTATCTAGAATCAACAATAAATTTATACGAACCGCACAATTTATTGGACTCAGATTCTCTCCATAAACTCAAAATTAGCTGTTTCATCCATTCTATTGAAAATAATAGTAAAAAGTCAGATATTATTTTCACTCAAATTGCTGATATCCATAATTACTCCACAAGACAAACAAAATTACTAGCAACAAATAAAACAATCAGATTTCGGAAAAAAGTCAATTTACCATGATGGCATCATAATATATAACTCAATTCCAGAAAAAATTAAAGCATTTCGCTCAACAATGAAATTTAAGCAGAAATACAAACAATTTTTAATCAGCTAATGTACAATATATTTTGCATGTAGTCAACAGTTATATGTTTTTTTTCACCTCCATTGGTATGTATCAGTTTTGAAAGCCATTTCATTTTGACTGCTTACAAATATTCAATTTCGTTAAATGTATGAATATTTTTTTCCTTTATACTTGTGAAAATATCATTTATTGACTATGTACTTGTGTGTTTTAGTCCCTATTCATAAACATGTAATGTTTCTTGGGATAATAAAATTGAATTGAAGTATGTTGATGGTTTAAAAAACTCTAACTTTTGTGGTATTGACAATATATCTAACAAATTTCTCAAACAATGTCAAAATGAATTATACCATCCATTAACTTATCTTATAAACCTATCTACAGAAAAAGGCATTTTTCCAAAAAATTTAAAAATTGCAAGAGTAACACCTATCTTTAAAAAGGGAGATCACAATGACCTCAACAACTATAGACCTATAAGTGTGTTAGCCAGCATATCTAAGTTATATGAATTAAATATCAAATTTCAATTAACCAGTTTCCTCACATCAAACAAATTATTGTTGTCTTCGCAACACGGTTTTACAGCAAAAAAAAGTACCGAGACAGCCTTATGTGAGTTTCAGAATAAAATAATTCAATCTCTTGACAATAAAAAACTTGTTTTGGGCCTCTTCATAGACTTTTCTGAAGCGTTCGACTGTGTTAGTCATGAGATTTTATTATCGAAATTGTTAAGGTGTGGACTGAGGGGAACGCCGTATACCTTGCTAGAATCTTATGTATCTGACAGACACCAAATTGTAAAAATAAACAACATAAGCGGTAATCCCTTAGGCATTAGTCAAGGCGTCCCTCAAGGATCAATATTAGGCCCCCTTTCATTTCTAGTATTTGCCAATGATCTGATATCATACTTGAACGAAAACAATAAAATTATTACAACATGTTATGCAGACGACACAAACATTTTAATTATAGAGAGAGATTTAGTGTCATTAAAATTATTAGCTGAGACAACCTATGCTAAAGTGATAACGTGGTCAGAAAAAAAACATCTGATAATAAATAAGTCAAAGACTGATGCCCCGTTCTTTTGTCCAAATAGTCGAGAATACCACCAGCTTTTGTTGTTTGAAAATACTAAAGAAGTCGTGTCTTCTTCTGAATCTGTCAAAATGCTGGGGATTACCTTTGATTCAAAACTTTCATGGAATTCGCATATTGACGTTGTCTGCGGAAAACTCAAGAAAGGATGTTACGCACTCAAATTCATGTCGAGTCATTGTAATCAAAATATTCTTTTACCTTTATACTTTGCCCACTTCCATTCTCATATGAGATACGGAATTTTAAACTGGGGAGCAAGCTCTTCTGTACAAAGAGTATTTTTAATACAAAAATACGCAATTAGAATAATTACAAAACTAAGTAGAAGAGAATCATGCAGAGAGACCTTCAGAAACCTCAATATTTTAACTGTCATGAGCACATACATTCTCGAAGCGTGTTGTTTTATTTTCAAAAATAAGGCCACTTATAATGCGATAAGTACACAGCATGAACATGATACCAGACGAAAACACCTGATTTTACCCCACCGGCATAGCACCGCTCGGTATCAAAATAACTTCGAATATAATGGATGCAAATGTTTTAATTCTCTGGCTGATGAAATAAAGAATGCAGCTTCTTTGCAAATTTTCAAAAACCTGAAAAAACACTTACTGCACAAAAACTGGTACACCATAGAAGAATTTTTTAACTAGGAAACGTTAATTTTGAATGTATATGTAGTCAATATGCTTTTCATGTATGTGCAATTCAATGTATCAATCAGTGTATTTAGGTGTATATATCTATGTGAATATGCATACGTCAAAATTTTTCTCCCTATCTGTTGTTATAATGTATCATGATGATTAGTGATTATATTTCTGGTATATACTTTCACCTTTTGACATCTTTCACAATTTCCCTGTACTTTTTACAAGTTAATTGTTGAAATGAATAAATAAATAAATAAATAAATAATGTAGGGCGTAAAGGATAGCGTTTACGATGTATCATAACTTCATCAATCACCTCGGTTATTATTGAAGTCGTACGTTAAACCGTAAGACCCCACCTTCCCTCAACTCATCTAATGGATATTTCTGAGGCAGATGCATGGCTTCGAAAATGAAATCAACTCCAATACATGAACTGCGGCCAATTTGAGATGAAACAATTGGTTTCCTCTGACATGAAAGAATTAGCTCTCTGGAAACTGACCAACTTCATAAAAAATATCAGCGTTTTGAATCGAGGGTGAAATAGATCTCACCGCCTCTTCGACTCCTCACCATCTATAACTACATTTATCTCGACAAACGCTTCAAATTCGATAGCTTCCATAGTCGAGTTAATCCATATTTGGATTTGTCGGAATAAATGAGTGGATATCAGAATTCTATGCTTCCAACCGTTTGACAAAAATCAAACTTCACAGCAATATGTCACGTGTCGTCAATTTCTTGTGTTCTGTGAATTCAGTTGAATAAAAAAACTGCTCTCTTCTTGAGACCATACTTATCTTCTCTTCATTATTATTTTGTTCTCCAGCTTGGGAAAGATATGACAGACTGTTGAGACAATAAACAATCAATGTGGCATTGCCTACTTTTACCTGTCTTTTGTCAATTCCAAACTCCTTTAACTCGTAGTTGCACTTTCACTCTTCAGAGCGACCAGTTTGATCCAATCCTATTTATTATACGGAATTGACTTGAGTGGTTCAATACAATTCGAAAACTGTATATATCGATTAGTTGGAGCGGATCCAGTCGAGACGAAGCAATTTTTAGCGGATCCCAAGTTGTAAGATAAATGTATTTAATACCTATAATCTAACACCGTAAAGCTACATAAATCGTCTAGAGCTTTATAAAGTCCAGCTACCTTTTCAAATGAAAACACATTCATTATTTGGTACAATTTTGTTTGAGATATGTGATAATCGATATGGGTTGTTCGGTTATTGTCCTCTCAACAATATAAGAACTATATCTTACACCAATGATTTCGAACTTTCGCATCACTTGAAAAACGAAAACGCTTTTATTTATTGTTTATTGAGTAACTGATCCCAAGAAGCTAATGCTTATACAGGGATATACATATAGAAAAACATTACCAAAATACAATTACAGAATAAATTAAACAGTTAGATCATAACATAAAAATAACGAAAAAGGAATTTTCATATACTTGGAAATTCTATTCTATTTTCTCAAGAAATATTTTTTTGATTTTGATTTGAATTTATTGTTGCATGATGTCAAATGAATAAATAAACAGGTCTTCAATTTATACAGCTTTTCTGAATTGAGTAAATTATTTGGTGTATACAAATTCACAGTGGGTTCACGATAATGCAATTTGTAAATACACTTAATTGCTTTATTCTGTAGTGTTTTTAAAGGTTGCAATAAAGAACTAGATGCTGTTCCCCAAACTGTGATCAAGTACTGTAATTTTGAATATATTAAGCTGAAAAAGATCATTTTCAAGTATTTTCGTGGAATATAATTTCTTATTTTATATAGAATACCGATTACTGGAGATATACTTTTTCTCAGTATTTGGGTATGGATCGACCACGAAAGAGTAGGATCGATATATAGTCCCAAAAACTCGATTGAATCAGTATATTTTATAACATCTTCCTTAAGCTGTATTTCTTTCAATGATTTTGTCATAACTATCGCTTAGAAATGAACATGAAAGAACATTTTGGGATATTTAAACTTAGTTTGTAAGCTATTAGCCAGGAATTAATTTTTTGAAGATCATTTTCAACCCTAATTTTGATGACATCAACTCTTTTTGAAAAATATACAAGTGTAATGTCGTCTGCGAATAATTTGATTCTACCTTCTAATTCTAAATTAGATATTGAGTTTATGTATATAAGGAAGAGAGCAGGTCCGATCACTGAACCTTGTGATACATCACAGGTTATTTCTTTCACTGAGCTCTTACTATCTCCCATATATACGAACTGTTTTCTATCGAACAAATAATTTTGGAACCAGTTATATACAGTTCCTCTGATGCCAATGTGATACATGATTTTTAATAGTATTGAATGATACACTGTATCAAATGCTTTGCATAAATCCAGAAGGTAGAGACTTAGGTGGGTGTTTTTCTAGTAGTATTTTTCACTTCGGCACAATACAATACTTGTAAGAAGGTTTGTTAACAATCAAAACTGCAAATATGTTTGAGTAACTAACAGGCTTAGATTAAACAGGTGGGACTTGTCTTTTGATGTCTTTCATTTCTTGCATGTAGGCGTTTGAACAGCTCAAATGAAATCAGTGTTTTACATTTTACTTTGAATAATAATCTGAATATATTCATGCCCATTTTTATTATCTCTACCCTATGAAGATGTAAATGACATACCAAAAAAACATGCATATTCATAAATATGCTCGAAGTGAATCATCTGGGTGATATAGCGTGAAATATCTGGAAGTAGCTTGTTTTTGATTCGATTGATTGCTTTGGTGTAATCTACTTATGTTTTTTCAGTATCAAACCGCTTCCGAACAATTGGTTCGTCAATGTTTCTTGAACTCTAAGACTGTTGCGCTGTCCATGGTCGTCCACGATGACACGAAGTTCGTGGGTACCGACAAGTTCAAAATCACAGCCACCAAAAAACGTGGGCATGACATCCCAAACGTGAACGTATCGTCTCAGGACGTGTATTTGTTCGCATCAGAAGATTTCGTTCGGTACAACGACAAGGAGATCAACGTTTTGGTAAGTTTCATTCCAAGATGCACAAAAACCCTGGTGCATTGACTTATACCTGAAAAATCATAAGTCCAAATTCTCGATATCTCGCATTCTTGATTTTGAACTATTTTGAGAGATCCCTTCGAGAGACTGCCAATACGAGACGCACTATATGAATCTGGTAACGTAATATCAAATTTCTTGCTAGTCCGACGGCAGTTTTGTAGGTTATAGGCATTTAAGAACACTCGCCTGGAAGAACTTTCATTTCAAGATTTTGAACTATCGTTTTTGTATACTTTTTTACTAGTCACGTAACAACCATTGTCACCAATGCTGGAAAAAATATGTTGAACTGGGAAATTCTATAAAAAAACAGTTGATCACACAAGTTTGTTTTCTTCATCGTCAGAAAAATGTCGCGATCTATTATCAATGGACCTCAATTTTCTTCTATCTCGAAATATGCGTTGAAACTATCATATATTTTCTAACACTTAGAAGGTGAAAAATTCACTCAACAGTAGCAATAGTGTAAGAAGCCATCCATGATGATGAATATTTCAAATCATAAGTTTTATCTTCATTTATTTCTTCAATGTTATGTTCTGAATAGATGAGAGTGGTATCATCAGCAAATATTTGATAGAATTGATATAGATGAGGAACACTGAACCTTGTGGTGCTCCACAAACAATAGTTTCAATTGTGCTAACTTTTTCCCCCATATAAACATAATGTTGTCTATTACTCAAATAATGTTCGAACCTTTCATATACCCTTCCCCTCAATCCTGCATGATACAATATTTTCAGGAGTATATTGTGGTCAACAGTGTCGAAGGCCTTCTTCAAGTCCAATGATAAGAGTCCACATATTTGGTTAGAATCTAACTGTGTACGAAACTTGGTAATTATATCCATTGCCGCACCGTCTATATCATAAGACTTGAGAAACCCATATTTACGACAATAGAAATAATAATTTTTTCCAGATAATTACATAAACTACTTTTCATTAAATTTTTCGGAAAACTTTGATAAAATCGATAAAACAGATAAAGGTCTATAATTTTCCTTTACAATATATATATATATATATATATATATATATATATATATATATATATATATATATATATATATATATATATATATATATATATATATATATATATATATATATAAAACGAGTATGATCTTGACTGTGCAATTTCTAGTGTATTGGGAGTATTGGGGATGCAGTCAGTAGATTGTTATTCAAAGAAAACTCTTTGTTACTTTGTCAAGCTTTCGAAAATTGTTATTTTCTTCTTCAGGACAACTACAATATGATATATTATAATTACAAACAAACAAATACGGATGTACAAGTACTTACTTAACGTGAGAAATGCAAATTTTATGAGTGAATCATAAAAAGTCACTTTGATTTACTGGTATGTTACAATTTGAAATTTTTCACAACGGAAACGATATTCTTCTTTTTTTGATGAAATTGTCATGTTATCATTCCGGGTGAATCAGTACTACTATACGATTGATCTCTAGATTTGTTTTGATCAAAAGTGAGAATATAACTGTAAATCAAACTAAGGTTATCAAGGTCTGTTCTTTTGTTCATACTATTAATGTTTTTGTTGACATGAATCATTTCCAAGAATTTTCGTTTGATTTCATTAGTTTCGTAATCTAAAATACTCGATTCGTTATAATTCATTTTGTGGTCTAAATCATTAACGTGTCGTGATAATGCACATGAATTTAGATTACGTCTACTGTCACTTATATATATATATATATATATATATATATATATATATATATATATAAGGCGAAGGGTAGTCTTGACTGACTAGTTGAGGAAAAGCGGAATGTTATGTGAGGATGCAGTCAAAAGGCTGGGCTGTTATACAAGCAAACTCTTTGTTATTTGGTCGAGCTTTCGAGAATGTTTATTCTCTTTTTCAAGACATCTAAAAATGTATATAAAGTTACAAACAAATTGTAAAAATATGGGGTTAGGTTTATTTACTAACGTGAGGTTATGTAAGATGACATGCGTGAAGATGAGGAAAAATGGAAAAACGTCATTTTCTCATGTTCTCGTGGAGTAAAATCGATAAAAACTGTTAATAAACACTTATTGTACAGATATTTTGAAAAAAATGTTATCATTTAAAATACTTGGGAGCACGTGCTGAGAAGTTATTCATGAAAGAGAAACACTTTGAAACAGAGAGGAAACATCTTCGACATTGACAGCTGTCTGAAATTCATCAAAAGGAGTGCCAACAACAAGGTCTGAAAATCCCAAGGTACACGCATTTCAAGGGACCTGTTGCGTTTCACGAGGGCAGTGATGCCACCCACACCCAACTACATATTAGAAAAATGATCGGGTATAAGCAACAAGTCAACCCAACCTACAAAACACACTAAAAAACACAGAAACTAACCTTCAACCCTAGGGGGAGGTCCTGATTCCAGTCAAGATTTACTTGTCTACGTTTCGACTCCCATTTCGGAGCCATTTTCAAGACTGAGTGACCTTGCGTCTAGGTCTGAGTTGTCTCACTAGCTGGCTGTCATCACTGGAGATCGACTGGAGGAGACTTCTGACCGCGGAAGCCTAGCCGATCATATATATATATATATATATATATATATATATATATATATATATATATATGCAAAAAGGTTTATACGCCTCCAATTTGTACATTCTAACATCGAACACGCCTCCGAAATCGGAGGCGACTTCGAAAAACCGGAGGCCAATTCGTATCCATGTGTATTTCCTATTCAATCCCATTTTCTCGTCATCAGAAGCCATTTGACAAATTTTTTGGTGGAGGCAATTTCGTTAGGTATATACCTACAGTTATACGATCGAGTGCAGCGTATCTTTCCCAGGCGGCGCCACCGTTTTATATTCATATACAACAAAAGTGATTCATCAGCGGAATTGGGCTCCATAAGTTCTCACTACTAACAAGTCACCGAAATTTGGCAACCTTGTACGGAGTTGGATCAGTACGGTCACTACATATCTGTGTATGATATCAACATCTGATGATTTAGTACTCTTTCACGAATCACGAATACGACTCCAAAATATAGTTATTTGTATATAAGTGGTGGTGGATTGGTACGGTGACTTCATAAGTGTATCTGCTGATTCCCTACTTCTGCATGAAATAATTATGAGATTTTGAACTACAGCTTCGAATGTCGACGTTGAGGTTACTTCACATTATTCTCTTTCATAATTCTGTCGTTTTGATACCGAAAAGTTACCGGATATACGTTTCATCTCTAATTGAATAATGCTAATCTATATGGAGAGTTGAACTTTTATGAGATATAATTCTTTTCCTGAATGACACTGGCTCTTTACTTTTCTACAAAGACAAAATGGTTAAGACTTTCGCGGCCGAGGTTATTAGTATAACTACTTCTCTTCGGGCTTGAAGGCCGTCGTTCTTTGGAATTTCTTCCTGACGTTTCGCTAGCGCGAGTGGCCAGCTTCTTCAGAGGCTTATTCATCTCCGATGACTAAACAGTTCGATTTCTCAAGGCGTATTTATATTGATGCAGGTAGTCTGGAGTGTTAATTACTTCTGTCGGGTTCGGTGAATAATCATCATTATTAGTTGCCGCACTACCTGCTGTGATTTCATTAGTTATTCTTGATTTCTTCAGAATCGGATTCCAAATTCTGTTTAGAGTCAACGCTTCTTCCTTTCTGTTAAAATTGTCCGCATGTTTTTGGATCTCTATTGCCTCCCGTACCAGTCGGCTATGGTAACCCTGGTTGGGGGCAATTAGTGTTGCAGAATCCTGTGGTCGCCCTCACTCAATGCGTGTTTCGCCACCGCCGATTTGTCGGTTTGCCCCAGCCTGCAGTTCCTTTGATGCTCTTTGAGCCTTGTACCCATGGATCTTTTCGTGGTACCGATGTAAACCTTCCCGCAGGTGCACGGTATGCGATAAACCCCTGCCGCTGACAGTGGGTCTCTTTTGTCTTTAGCCGACCTGAGGCTTTGTTGGATCTGCTTGGTCGGCTTGAAAACCGTTTTTATGTCATATTTCCCCAAGAGTTTTCCAATTCTGTCAGTGACCCTCGGGATATATGGCAGATATGCATTCGCAACTACCTGAGAGTCCTCCCTGTTATGAACCGTGGGACTCTTCGGTTTCATGGCCCTGTTGATCTCAGATACACTGTACCCATTCGACCTCAAGGTCACTTGAAGATGTTCCAGTTCCTGCTCTAGATGTTCTGGTTCACAAATTTTTTACTTTGTGGGTTAGTCTAGCGCCACATCGTTCAATCAGAACATCTAAGAATGCTATCTGCTGGTTCTGTTCGGTTTCCATGGTGAATGTGATGCTGGGGTGTTGAGCGTTTAGGTGGTCCAGAAAAAGGTTCAGAGCGTCCCTTCCATGTTTCCAGACGACAAAGGTGTCATCCACACGTAGCGTAGCCACAAGGTCGGCTTCAAATCAAAGGCGTCGATTGCCTTCTCTTCAAACCGTTCCATGAAGAAGTTGGCTATCCCTGGGCTCAGTGGACTTCCCATCGCCACTCCATCCAATTGCTCATAGAAGTTTCCCCTCCATTGAAAGTAGCTTCCCGTAGGGCATGCTCTAAAAAGTCCGACGATATCACTTGGGAACAGGCAGGCTATTTCCCTCAGAGAGTCTTTCAGTGGGACGTTGGTAAACGAGGACACAACGTCGAAGCTGACCATGATGTCTGTCGGTTCCAAGGTCAAGCCTTCAATTTTACCAACGAAGTCTGTTGAATCCTTGACGTAGGCGATGGGAAGTCCACTGAGCCCAGTGATAGCCAACTTCTTCATGGAACGGTTTGAAAAGAAGGCAATCGACGCGTTTGATTTGAAGCCGACCTTGTGGCTACGCTACGTGGATGACACCTTCGTCGTCTGGAAACATGGAAGGGACGCTCTGAACCTTTTTCTGGACCACCTAAACGCTCAACACCCCAGCATCAAATTCACCATGGAAACCGAACAGAACCAGCGGATAGCATTCTTAGATGTTCTGATTGAACGATGTGGCGCTAGACTAACCCAAAAAGTGTACCGAAAACCCACGCACACGGATAGGTACCTGCACGCACTATCGAACCACCATCCCAGTCAAAAGAGAGGAGTCATATCTACCCTAACTGAACGTGCTCGAAGAATTTGTGAACCAGAACTTCTAGAGCAGGAACTGGAACATGAGTGAGGGCGACCATAGGATTCTGTTCGAAAATGCAACACTAATTGCCCCCAACCAGGGTTACCATAGCCGACTGGTACGGGAGGCAATAGAGATCCAAAAACATGCGGACAATTTTAACAGATAGGAAGAAGCGTTGACTCTAAACAGAATTTGGAATCCGATTCTGAAGAAATCAAGAATAACTAATGAAATCACAGAAGGTAGTGCGGCAACTAATAATGATGATTATTCACCGAACCCGACAAAAGTAATTAACACTCCAGACTACCTGAATTAATATAAATACGCCTTGAGAAATCGAACTGTAGTCATCGGAGATGAATAAGCCTCTGAAGAAGCTGGCCACTCGCGCTAGCGAAACGTCAGGAAGAAATTCCAAAGAACGACGGCCTTCAAGCCCGAAAAGAAGTAGTTATACTTTCTACAAAGAATTATGTACTTACCTATTCAGGTCAGTTTGAATATCGGGAGCAATTCGATCTTATGATATTTTCTTGTTCTTTACGGATTCAAAGTCAAATATAAAATGACCTGCTACAAATAGATGATCAAACTTTCATTGCTGAATACGTCCTCTTGGAATTCAGAAAATGACATGATCTTTTTCATTATCTCATAAATGACTATTCTGTGAAATGATAAATAATGATTACAACAATTAAAGAATACTACGGGTTTCACTCGCATTCTAACTTAGTCAATATTTCAAAAACATTCGAAACGGATCACGATTTATCAAATACCAAACTGACAGCATACACCACAACAATTGCATCCTGCCAATCTGATTATCTTCTTCACGGAAATATTGTTCATCCGAGTTTCGACTACAATTTTTTTTCAGCTTGATATACAGAGTGACCCATTTTAAAGCGAACCACCTCTTTAAAACTGTTATTTATTATCCGATTCAGAAGTTTTTTTTTTCTAGTGGTATGCCATAAATTCGAAATGAAAAAATAAATCGCAGCCTACTTAGAATTTTTTTCAAGGTCAAAAATCCTAAAAACATACTTGCGATTTTTTCAATGAAATTTGACGACGTCATTGGATTTATGATGCTTTCAAAAAGGTGTAACCAAAATTTCACGATCAAATAATTTTTTTAACAGAAATACAGCATACGTAAATTCATATCACTTTATCAAAATATTTCGAACAGTCGTCAAATGAATGACAATCTTGTTGAGAATATGATTTGAAATGCCCTTTCAGCTCGATTGTAGTCGAGTTTGTGAAGAGCAATTATTCGAAATGGCGTCAAATTATATCTCTTCGAAACGTAACTCCTTAGTATAGGAAATAGTTATGACCATCATAATTTCATCGTGAAATTTTGCTCACACCCTCTTGAAAGCATCACAAATCCACAAATCGCTAGTATGTTTTTTGGATTAAGTTGGTCGTGAACATTTTATTTTCATTTTAAAATTATGGCATTCAACTAGAACTATTGATGCTCTATCTAATGAAAAAAAATCTGAATCGGATAATAAATAACAGTTTTGAAGAGGTGGCCCGCATTCAAACGGGTCACTCTGTATATGTTTTTCCATAATTCACCTCATTTCCAAAACTTCTACGACGCACGATGACTCACTAATTCTGAATCCGAAAAATAGGTACCACGAACGAATTGACCTCCCACTACTATAGTGGCATTGTGGAGGGGATCGCTAGATTTGGCAACATCGCCGGAGCCGTATTCGATACAATTCTATGTATAAATATATACAAAAGAGGTGAATTCGTAGGATGATGATGGGAGGCGTTTTACATTGAGATATATATGAAAAATCTGTATATTTTAAGAAGTGTAAATTGTTACCCCTCTCGTGGTGCCTCGAGAGACGATGATTTTTACTTGATATCGGCATAGAATACACACTCTCAAAGTTAATATTTATACCGGAGGCGTGGTCGCCTGTGTCGTGTATGGTGACCACTGAGATAGCGGTGCATGTATATATATATATATATATATATATATATATATATATATATATATATATATATATATATATAGCATTTCTGTATATTGGCAGGGGCGGATTTATCATTGAAATCATTGTTTCAGTTGTGTACGTTCACTAAGAACCCGTTTTGGTGGGTACGAGGAGATAAAATCCCGACAACCATAGCTATGTTACAGTTTGCAAACCAGGGAAAAGTAATTTCGAACTTTGCGAGGCCATTCTCAATATCATTCACGAACAATGAAGGCGCCTCCTCAATTAAACAGTACTCAGCCACAACGCCAAATCAACCGAATGATACGGAAATCCAGGAAATTTATGATTTCGAAAGAATGACGATGTTTCGTATAGACGTCTTCAGGAATCAAGGATACGTTATTGAGTTTTCGAATTTGACAACGGATAACAATCTGAATGTGAGTACACCATCATTATCCGAAGTCTGGTAAAAAAATTGGGTAGGCTCTTGAGACACTACAAAAATGTTTGTAATCGTTTTGAAAAAACTCTAAATGAGATAGGCTAGGTCTGGCTGAACTGTAGCGGCCACCTACGAACCCTCGAATTTCAAAATTTTCTGATGAAAAAAAATATGGAAGCATTAGTTAAATTTGTATTTATTATAACTCAATAACTAATTTTTTTTTAAGTTTAGTTTTTAATTAAGATATGTTTGTTGTATCCCTATTATGAACTGTAAGGTTTCTTGGGATAATAAAGTGTTAATGATAATGTTGAGATGCTTTCTCAATTCTTCGCGGTTTTTCATAAAATATAATCATTTTTTCAGTGTCTTTCAAACGAATAACACAAATTGATGCATCGTCAGTCATTGTGAATAATAAACAATTGAAACGCATGTGGCTGACGAAAGAGTTTTTTCATACGACTGGGTTCTTTATTAATCTCCAAAATTATTACTAAGAGTCCTGGGTGCTGTAGATCACGTAGAGAGCAAATCGCATCGCAGCAACCTTGAGAGAGAGGTACAGCTGATACTGGCTCTCTCTCGCACCTCAAGCTACGCATAGTGCTGTTTTACCTCAGTTGGGTTAAACCTTTTTCGGCAGGTGGAAAATTCAATCAAATTGATATTGTTGGGATCATTTGTCTCTCAGTACATATATTACTTCCCCAGAACTCCAGCGTACCTGGCTTTTTCATTTCTCAATCTTCTGAATATCTAACTTGAAGATATAAAAATTTCCAAATGCCCCACAAACATTTTCAACAATTTGCCTTAAGAAGAATTTCAATGGTTGGTACGGGGCCGCTACCATTCAGCCATATCTAGACTATCTCATTCAGGGGTTTTTCAAAGTCATTTACAAAATGGCCTACTATCAGAACGTTTCCCAATGAATATTAGAACCGTCACCAACGAGAATATTCTTAAATTTACCCCTATAAAAAAAGATTACTAATATGTCATTCTCCTTATCTGATTCCGATTATTGATATTGCGTTTTGTGATAGCAATAATCTAATATTTGAATTTCTTTCAGGTTTACGTTTCAGATTTCTTCAAACCCACTCAAAAGGATTTCATGAAGCAATCAATCAAAGTCAATGTCACTAATAGCAAGATGTTTATCGATCATAATCATGATTACGATGTTTGGCATTATATGTGTGTTTTGCCTGAAAGAGTTGGGAAAAATTCGCAAATTACATGGCTCATAATTTTAACACGTTTTTCATTGTAGGATGAACAGATATTGGAATTCAACTTCAGTGTGTACACCATGTCTTGTTTCAAGTGGGATTCTTCGGTCAGAAATTGGGTATTTTCTTGTGGGGTGAGAATGTTAATCAAGTAATGTATAGACTGTTGTTATTCCACCGCTGACACCAACTTTTTTTTTTCGGTCTTTATTTTCCAGATAGAACCACTATCACTATCATTTACAATGTTAACCTATCATTTGTATTTCAGGCGGCAGAAACATCAACTGTAGAACGTATCGATTGTCTCTGTTATCATTCCTCAGTTCTAGCGGGCAAGATAAGAAACAACAATCTCCGGAAGGAAAATTCAACGGCTTTCATTGTTTATGAAATGGAATTACAAACGAGCTTAATAATTTTCATTTCAGTGGCAGTAGCTTTCTTTCTATATTGTGTCCTACTGATGTATATTACCATTGATTCAAGAAGGGTAAGTCTAATGAGATAAATAATGAACATTCATCGAAAAAAAATTTTTTTGAAGTATTTTTTTTCAACTTACGACTTCATTATTGAATAATCTTGTGTCGTATGAATCAATGAAAATGTACAACATAATCATTCTTATGGAGAATGGACGTTTTGAGAAATTGATAATTGGCTTCTTCTTAAAAAAAATAACTTCATCAAAAATACGGAAGAATTATTTTTCTAGCAAACCACTGGAAAAAGCATTTACTTTTTGAATGATATACCCAGTTCTTATCAATTCGGATATCTCTTGATTGTGAAAACAGGAAGTAGATCCAACTCTGGAACAACGTCGAATGTGGTCTTCAAATTATTTGGAAAAAGTTCAGAGAGTAAGGTACAAAATTCTTGTGATTATAGTTTTAAATATCAATTGATGTGTTCCTGTACATGTGATATCTTTTAAGGCACATGTCTTCAATTACCCTGATCCCGAAAAAAGAATTTTACAGCGGGGTCAAGAAGACTGGTTCTTTTTAGCAACAGAATTTTACTTGGGGGAAATAGAGAAAATGGAAATTTGGTTTGACTCTTTGGGATTCAAACCCTCATGGTATGTACAATTATTACTGATTTGAGGATTTAAAATCTAAAGCTGGAATATAACTTTTCCAGGTACTGTTCTGAAATAGAAGTTTTCGATCTGCAGAAGAATAAATACTGGTTGTTCCATATTGGATATCGCTTCGAAATATCCAACAGAGAAAACT
Organism: Zygogramma bicolorata; assembly: GCA_032362365.1. NCBI lineage: Eukaryota > Metazoa > Arthropoda > Insecta > Coleoptera > Chrysomelidae > Zygogramma > Zygogramma bicolorata. The sequence goes on along the minus strand of JAVJAQ010003302.1, from coordinate 162,645 downwards.
TTTTTCTTACTGCTTGGCCAGAAAGTGAACAAGATGCGGTGAAAAAACGATTTTCATTAAAGAAATTCACATTACAAGGTTGTCATTTCTGGAATATCTTCCAGTAAGTGAATATTAGATCAAATTCTAACATGTAAAATTTTTCGAGACGTGTTACAAAATTCAACTCCTTATTCTTTTTCGAATATATTCCAAACCTAAACCGACCACGAACAGTATGCTGTTTTCATTGTATCACAAAAAGCATTTTTTTAGGCTTATCTAGAAATATTCATTCATTCTATTTTGTGATCAGCGTTATATTTCAAATATCTCGTTTGGATCCAGTGCATTATTCTTTATTTTTTTTGCAGGTTTCATATTTGATATTGCTTCAATTCTAACTCGCGTTCCTTTTCTAATTTTTCAAATTTTTATTTTGTGTGTTTTCCATTCTCTTAATTTTATTTTCATTTCAGTATACTTTTTTGATCTCATACATTTCATTAATACTTATATAAACAATGAGAGTTCGAACCAATGCATCTCTTCAAAAAATTTCACACCCTGTCAATCAGAATTCCGTTTTTCAAGGGACGATGAAGTCACCATTTCAAGAACGAAGAGACTAACAATCATGTTGTCCATCTTCATGACCACATACGCGCTGATCTTGCTCTTCTTCGGCTGTCCAAGGCTGGAAAATAGCGACAGTTTGGGGCATTTCTGGGATTTCGGCTTCCACGCCAAAATCGTTTGGTACGCAATCGCCGGTTTCACTTGCACGTTTCTCATACATTGGCCCATTGTTTATTTCTTCAGGTAAGAAATAGTATTTTTTGTGAAATTGCGTGGTTCGCATTGGAATGATTGAGAAGACCCGACAGACATATAGTCGATACAACTTAAAAACTGTTTTATTTCTGACCGGGATATTATAAGCTTATATCGTCATAGTTACGCTATCAATAAAGAGGGTCATAACTCCCTTGGGACATTATAGATTTTATAATTCCCTCTACCTTTCACAAGTAAACATAAAATTATATATATATATATATATATATATATATATATATATATATATATATATATATATATATATATATATATACAGTGTGTCCCTAGACCAGTGGGACAGTTGAATATCTCTTGAACCAATAGGAATTTTCAAAATATTATAAGTTCACATTATATCGCATTATGAGAGCTAACTTCAGGAATTACTATTTTTTATACGAGGGGCGCAAGAAAGGCTCACGAAATCGAACATCAATTTTTTCAAATGGAACACCCCATATATTTCAATATATCTGAACTCTCATTCCTTTAGGCTAGTTATTGGTTTTTTATTTTTGAAAATCCGACAAGGCGTTGCCAAGTTATACCAGTGGTTCATGAAATGCAGACATTTTTTTAGACAAACCCATTATTCATCCTACGAAGAATTTCTGGAATCATTCAAGACTGTTGGTAGTCGGTAGCATATTCTATAATATGGGATACTCATCTTCTTCGAGAGTTATACAGGGTGGTCAGAAATATTATATGATTTTCACGAAATTCAAACTTTCTTCACATCAATTTTTCAAATAGTGCACCCTACAATATGAATTATTTTATAGCCCATTGGTGTTTTGATTGCTTATGGCCAATGGTTGTGAAAGAGACATATGAATTTCATCATCAGCAAATGCAAATAAAATAATGCAGTAAACGATTTATGCATTCAACTGTCCTAAACAAAGTCTCAACAAAAAAAAACTGTTGACAAATAATTAGGAACGATAATATTAATATAAATGTTCGAATTGTCTTCCGTTTGCTGCAAGGCACATTTCGAAATTTTTCATTAAATGATTTCTTGTGACGTTCTCCAACATTTGCGGTGTTATACGTAGTCTGATGATTTTTTTTTGCATTTTCTGATGATGAAATTCACATGTCTCTTTCACAGACATTGACCATAAGCAATCAAATCACCGATGGGCTATAAAATAATTCATATTGTAGGGTGGACTATTTGAAAAATTGATGTGAAGAAAGTTTGAATTTCGTGAAAATCATATAATATTTCTGTACACCCTGTATAACTCTCGAAGAAGATGAGTGTCCCATATTATAGAATATGCTACCGACTACCAACAGTCTTGAATGATTCCAGAAATTCTTCGTAGGATGAATAATGGGTTTGTCTAAAAAAATGTCTGCATTTCATGAACCACTGGTATAACTTGGCAACGCCTTGTCGGATTTTCAAAAATAAAAAACCAATAATCAGCCTAAAGGAATGAGAGTTCAGATATATTGAAATATATGGGGTGTTCCATTTGAAAAAATTGATGTTCGATTTCGTGAGCCTTTCTTGCGCCCCTCGTATAAAAAATAGTAATTCCTGAAGTTAGCTCTCATAATGCAATATAATGTGAACTTATAATATTTTGAAAATTCTCGTTGGTTCAAGAGATATTCAACTGTCCCACTGGTCTAGGGACACACACTATATATATATATATATATATATATATATATATATATATATATATATATATATATATATATATATATATATATATATATAGATAGATAGATAGATAGTTTTATTGATCATAAACCAATCTTTACATTGGATTGACAGGTCAGTGTATAAATGAAGTTTTACAACATTGAGAAGAAAAACTCACAGTACATGTTATGTATCAACTATTACTATGGTTAAAATGTTTGTAAACATAAACATACACATATGCACAAATACACACATATCGTCATACAGTAAAAAAATTATCACATACCTAGGAATTTGAAAAACGCTGGCAGTAATCTATGTACTCTTGCATATATATATATATATATATATATATATATATATATATATATATATATATATATATATATATATACATATAGTGAGTAGTAACATTTTTCCGTGTCAGCCAGTCCAGATATATCTTGTATTCTTTTTGGTATACGGCTTCACTTTTCGATGGAATTAATGATTCTCTTGCTTGTTCAGCTTTTTTTAAAATATCCTCCATTATATTTGGGATAGAAAACACGTTTTTACCGCAAACACAGCTTGATAACAAAGTTCTGTTTATAAACAAGTAACATAGCAACAACCTAGCAACAAGAAAACTCTACTATAATCAACGGTACCTGATTCAAATATACCGGGAAGGTAATGAATTGGTACATTTTTCCGTTTCAAAAATGAACAAAATTTTATTGAAATCGGTCAGAAATAAAATTATCTATGTACTACGGGAATTAATGAGCCTTAATAACCTCAGGCAATTGCTGTCCCTTGGGCCAGAGGCCCTCGGGACGCAAACTTTGCCATCGGTAATTAAGGCCCTCCTAATTCCCTTGATACATAAATAACTATTACGTCATTATGGGCGTGATTAAATTTTGAAGCACACTATAGCCAGATTGTCATATAATTATGGTATTTTAGATATGATCGATAGTGACGTGTTCTATATGAAAAAAGGAAAATCCAAATTTTCAACAAACCTTAATACGTACGTGTATATCATTCATTGAAATATGAAAACTCATCCATGAAAAAATCTTTTTAATATAGTTTTCCAATAGGGAAGGTTTGATTCATATATTTTGAATAGCTACATCCAAATTTTAAAAAAAAAATCGAGATTTTCTCATATTTAAAAACTGTAAATAATGCGTTCCGACACAATATAAATATTGGCCACTTGATATTGTTTATTATTGTTTATTGACTAACTGATCCCAAGAAGCTAATGTTTATACAGGGATATACATGAACGAAAACATTAACAAGATACAAACACAGAATAAATCAAACCGTTAGATCATAACATAAAAATGACGAAAAAGGAATTTTATATACTTGGGAAATTCTATTCTATTGTCTCAAGAAATATTTATTTGATTTTGATTTGAATTTATTTTTATTTTTAAATTCTTTCAAGTTTTTCGGTTAGATATTATAAATAAGAACTCCTGAGTAAAGCAAAGATTTTCTATCAAAATTACTTCTTATTTTAATCAAATCGAGATCATTCAATTGTCTTGTATTATAGTTATGAGTACTCGAATTTGGAGTAAATTTTAGGGTCGAATGTTTATTGTTGGATGATGTCAAATGAATAAATAAACAGGTCTTCAATTTATATAGCTTTTCTAAATTGGGTAAATTTTTTGGTGTATACAAATTCACAGTGGGTTCACGATAATGCAATTTGTAAATACACCTAATTGCTTTATTCTGTAGTGTTTTTAAAGGTTGCAATAAAAAACTAGATGCTGTTCCCCAAATTGTAATCAAATACTGTAATTTTGAATATATTGAGCTGAAATAGATCATTTTCAAGTATTTTCGTGGAATATAATTTCTTATTTTATATAGAATACCGATTACTGGAGATATACTTTTTCTCACTATTTGGGTATGAATCGACCACGAAAGAATAGGATCGATATATAACCCCAAAAACTTGATTGAATCAGTTTATTTTATTACATCTTCCTTAAGTTTAATTTCTTTCAATGATTTTGTCATAACAATATAAGTTAGTTCCCACCAACAGCCCAAAATTCGTTGGCCAGTTGCAATCGATAAATTCGACTTATTTTTTTCTGAACGCCAACTAAGAGAAATCGGATTGTTTTGTTTTCATTGGCCTACCACGTATATATACACACCATTCATCTTATCCGAATGAATGATATCATTCTTGTGAGAAGTTTAAAAAATGTTATAGTCCAGTCTATGACCATTTTTCCGTGTATTTATCCCATACAGCACCGATTCGCATGAAAATTTGGATTCAGGATCTACATACACTCTTTTTCAAAATCTACCCTGTGGCGAGGGTTGCTCTCTCTCTGGGGGTGGATGCCACCCCTTCTTGGGGGTGAAAAATTTTTTTTTGGAAATGAGTGCGGAAATCAATAGATTGACTAATTCTGAGCACTTTTTGTTCAGAGAAGTTTTTTCTGAAAAGCAATACTTTTCGACTTATTCGCGAGTGAAATTGTCGGTTTTCAGGAAAAAAAAACACGTTTTCAGATCCTTTTTCGCGAATAACTGGAAAATAATGCATCTAATCGAAAAACCTGCGGAGAGCAAAATTATAGCTTTCGAAAAAACAAAGGCGATTGTTTATTTGTGATGTATGCAAACCCACTACGAACTGAATAATTGCTTGTTGAAAGTTGATTGGTATTTTCAAACGACAAAATGGAAAGTTTCTACGTACAATAACCAAAAACCAATGCATTTTTCGGGAAAAACTAATCGGACCTTTTTTGAAGTCCTTCAAAAATCCTTTATTTTTGTTATTCATAAAAGTTACTAGCATCAAAACTGACCGAGGTATGAAGGAAATAATGTTGAATCCTATGTTTTCCTTGAAAAAAAAATTGTGAATAACTCATCCTCTCTTTTCCCCCCTTCGAAAAAAATCGTTGCCTAGTGGAACTATATGTATATATACATATATAATATACATAAAGTTCCACTAGGCCTAAAATATAGTTACTATGTGTATTCTTCAATATACTAATGTAGATACTCTAATTTCTACAAAAATTGTTTTTGGTTTTTCCCATAACTCGCTTAGTCTTCAAGCAATCAAATCCACCAAAGGAGTATTTTATAGCTTTTTCCAATAGCTATAAGCTCATTCACATTATTTTTTGTTTCAGATTATATTTTTGAAAAGGTTCATGCTGAAAGGACTCAAAAAAGGTACTTTGCGCGAAACCTCACAATATTTAACTGGCCATATCTTACTCTATTTTCATCCTGCAGAAAAGAATGAAACACTGAAATTTTCAGAGAAGACTAGCCTTCAATTTTGTACTCCAAATATTTTTGCATGTGATCAATACTTTTCGACTTATTTCGAAGAAATCGTGATTTTTCGCTGAATTACGTATATGATTTTTTCTCTTCAATCTCAATTTTTTCCAAAACTACGAACTTTCAATTGATGAAAAACCCAGAACTCATTGAAAGAACATGAATGAAGTGAATTATGGAGTAACAACGATTTTTTCTGAAGGGGGGAGAAGAGAGGGTGAGTTATTCACATTTTTTTTTCAACAAAAAATAGGATTCAACGTTATTTCCTTCATACCTCGGTCAGTTTTGATACTAGAAACGTTTATGAATAACAAAAATAAAGGATTTTTGAAGGACTTCAGAGAATGTCCAATTAGTTTTTCCCGAAAAATGCTCTGGTTTTTGGTTATTGTACGTAGAAACTTTCCATTTTGTCGTTTGAAAATACCAATCAACTTTCAACAAGCAATTATTCAGTTTGTAGTGGGTTTTTCCAGTTATTCGCGAAAAAGGATCTGAAAACGTGTTTTTTTTCCTGAAAACCGACAATTTCACTCGCGAATAAGTCGAAAAGTATTGCTTTTCAGAAAAAACTTAATTGAACAAAAAGTGCTAAGAATTAGTCAATCTATTGATTTCCGCACTTATTTCCAATAAACATTTTTTCACCCTCAAGAAGGGGTGGCATCCACCCCCAGGGAGAAAGCAACCCTCGGCACGGGGTAGATTTTGGAATAGAGAGTAAGTAGAACCTATATTCAAATTTTCATACGAATCGGTGCTGTATGGGATAAATACACAGTTTACACTTTTTTCACCGTCATAGACTGGAGTATTAATAATAACAATGTGTTTATACGAAATATGCGTTAGAAAATGAGGGTTTATCTGTGTGAGATCTCTGTGCTTTTGAAGTTCATAACAACCATAGAAATACAACTTGAAATCGAAATCGAATACATATAATTATGTCCCATTTCAGATACTACGACGAAGAAAGAAATGACGAGAATAAGATGGGATTTCTTGTGAGATACACTGAAGAATTAAATCTAGCTTGTTGGTAAGTGCTCTTTCAGGAAGAATATGAATAGTCCGAAATATTCGGTGAGTTATCGATCACTTTCATTCATTTTTTTTCCTCCAAACTATCTTAATTCAATTTCAACTTACAGGGGTCCTTTCATAGATTTTTTCAGTACGGTAGGGCATAACTTTCTAATTTTTCAGTTCCTATATTTTGTTCTCAAACACTTTTCCTGAAGACACAGCCTTTTGAGGGAAAGAAACAGTTATTATTGTGAGACAGTATATTTGCTATTTGAACTATAGAAAACCCCAAAAAATCCAGTAATATACACGTGATAGAAGGAAGAATATCACCCAGCGGAAAAACATTTTCTACAAGGCAACAATAGAAAACAATAAAATATTTGCAAGATACAATTTGTGGAATTCTCCCAACCGAACTACGAATAAAATATGTATTTCACACTAAAATCTATGAAAATTCTGAATTAAAAATAAAGCTGGTCAAATATAAGAAGATATTGCGATTTTGCATGAAGAACGTGGCGCATTTGCTTGCATGGGTAAGGGAAAGAACGAATCTGTGACTTTCACGTCTCTTCCTACATTTGACTAGCCTTAGTGCATTTTATATGATGAAGAACTTCTATAACCAACTGAAGTATAGAGATTTGAGTAAGGCACACATTTAGCAGTTATGAGCAAATCAAACCAGCTATATTGAAATTTTCAGAACCACACCTGAATATTAGTATAACTACTACTCTTCGGGCTTGAAGGCCGTCGTTCTTTGGAATTTCTTCCTGACGTTTCGCTAGCGCGAGTGGCCAGCTTCTTCAGAGGCTTATTCATCTCCGAAGACTAAACGTTTCGATTTCTGAAGGCGTATTTATATTGATGCAGGTAGTCTGGAGTGTTAATTACTTCTGTCGGGTTCGGGGAATAATCATCATTATTAGTTGCCGCACTACCTGCTGTGATTTCATTAGTTATTCTTGATTTCCTCAGAATCGGATTCCAAATTCTATTTAGATTCAACGCTTCTTCCTTTCTGTTAAAATTGTCCGCATGTTTTTGGATCTCTATTGCCTCCCGTACCAGTCGGCTATGGTAACCCTGGTTGGGGGCAATTAGTGTTGCATCTTCTAACAGGATCCTGTGGTCGCTCTCACTCAGTGCGTGTTCCGCCACCGCCGATTTGTCGGTTTGCCCCAGCCTGCAGTTCCTTTGATGCTCTTTGAGCCTTGTACCCATGGATCTTTTCGTGGTACCGATGTAAACCTTCCCACAGGTGCACGGTATGCGATAAACCCCTGCCGCTGACAGTGGGTCTCTTTTGTCTTTAGCCGACCTGAGGCTTTGTTGGATCTTCCTGGTCGGCTTGAGAACCGTTTTTATGTTATATTTCCCCAAGAGTTTTCCAATTCTGTCAGTGACCCTCGGGATATATGGCAGATATGCATTCGCAACTACCTGAGAGTCCTCCCTGTTATGAACCGTGGGACTCTTCGGTTTCATGGCCCTGGTAATTTCAGATACACTGTACCCATTTGACCTCGAGGTCACTTGAAGATGTTTCAGTTCCTGCTCTAGGTGTTCTAGTTCACAAATTCTTCGAGCACGTTCAGTTAGGGTAGATATGACTCCTCTCTTTTGACTGGGATGGTGGTTCGATAGTGCGTGCAGGTACCTATCCGTGTGCGTGGGTTTTCGTTATACTTTGTAGGTTAGTCTAGCGCCACATCGTTCAATCAGAACATCTAAGAATGCTATCTGCTGGTTCTGTTCGGTTTCCATGGTGAATTTGATGCTGGGGTGATGAGCGTTTAGGTGGTCCAGAAAAAGGTTCAGAGTGTCCCTTCCATGTTTCCAGACGACGAAGGTGTCATCCACGTAATGTAGCCACAAGGTCGGCTTCAAATTCTGAGGAAATCAAGAATAACTAATGAAATCACAGCAGGTAGTGCGGCAACTAATAATGATGATTATTCCCCGAACCCGACAGAAGTAATTAACACTCCAGACTACCTGCATTAATATAAATACGCCTTGAGAAATCGAAACGTTAAGTCATCGGAGATGAATAAGCCTCTGAAGAAGCTGGCCACTCGCGCTAGCGAAACGCCAGGAAGAAATTCCAAAGAACGACGGCCTTCAAGCCCGAAGAGAAGTAGTTATACTAATAACCTCGCCCGCGAAAGCCTTAACCATTTTGTCACCTAAATATCTTGGTGGATTTGAAAAAAGTCGTTTATTATTCAATGTTTTTTCAGGTGTTCGCTGGTATTTCTAATAGTTTCCACTATGACAGCATTATTGGTTCTGGGATATTGGGTGCCTCATGTAACCGCGCTACTATGGTTGACATCAACTATAACAAGCCTGCTGGTTTACATTTTCCTCATCGAAAATTGTGTGAGACTCATTTACAAGTTCACTATGAAGAAAACAACCAGGGTAGGTACAAAAAGATGTAATTTTTTTTCCGAAAAGAATTTCACTCGATCCCCTACAAGGTCAAGATTATCAATCAATGATCAAATACTCATTAATGTCATTATGATTATTTTCACTCCCGAACGAACGAGGAACATTATCAACCACAATCCAAAAATTGTTTCGGCAAGTTTCAATGAGATTTAAGACATAAGAGGTTTGAACCAATTTCACTCAAATTACCATCACAATAAATAATTATCTGCATTGATAGAACTTTTTTCTTTCAGGTTTTTCAGATTCTTCGTCGTATAAAACCTGCTATGGCTTACATAGAAGCTCAAAGGGCACTAGTTTTTAAAGAATTCGGACAAGTGTCTTTGAGACCCTATTATAAGCACCTATACAGACCCATGGGTTCTTCACGAATCAAGGTAGGTAATCAATATTTCAATCGAAAGAGTTTTAGTGTATTTCATATGTTTTCTCGTCTAATGTTTCTGATCTTTACATTTTTCAAAAAAAAAAAGTTGAAATCTATACCAGTATTATAAAGAGGTTATCTTCGTGAATAATGATCCGATATCACTAACAAAAAACTACTCTATTCAGGAGTGATATAGGATATATTTTAATATGATTGAATAAAAAATCAGTTAGTGATAATCGTATGTGTAAATCATGTAACAGTAATATAACAGTGTCCGTGACGTCACGTTTATATGGAGATTCACACGAGAGGGAAGCCCTCTAATGTTCAAAAGAACACCGCGTGAATCAAGGGAAAGGAGATACGAATTAACATTCACTTTGAATTTTTGAAGTTTGTAAGCCTCAGGAAAAACCTTTTTCGGCAAGGAGTTCCAAAACTCAGCTGTTCTATTGAAAATAGATCCCTGAGCAAGAGAGGTTCGACAGGTTTCCAAATTCACAACAAAGGGGTGGGAATTCTGTACTCGTCGAGTCATCCGTGTAGATATTGCCAAGGGGGGAACGATTGATAACAATTCGGAAGAGCATCGACAGTGAAAGTATCTATAGAAGAGAGACAAGTCTCCGACCCTTCTACGATATTCCAATGAAGTGAGCAAGTCTGTGAGCGAAGAATCACCAACAAGACGAATGGCCTTTCTCTGAATAGAATCGAGGAACCGCGATGAATGTTTTGGTGCCGAACTCCACAGCTGAGAACTGTGATCCAAGAGCCTTGTAGATCATTAGAAGCTGACGAGAAGTGAAGTATTTTTTCGCACGAAATAGAAATCCAAGTTTCTGGGAAGCACCTTCGCGATAGATCTCACATGGTTGTCCCATGGGACATTTCAGTACTAAGTGATGATAGATAGGCTTCTCTCGAGAAGAGACATATCTGGGTTGTCGTAGCATTAAATTCCACCAAGTTCATGTTACCTCATTCTATTATTTTTACCAAGTCGTCATTAATTTCATTGACGTGAATGTTTCTTTGAATTTTTCTTTCTCGAGCTGGCATAAGGATTCTGGAAGGGAAACTGGTATAAAGACTACTGTCTTCCGCAGAACTATGTAATGAACAAGATGTTTCCTCGAGCACATATTGATACGAAGCAGAAACAAAGTGGGCGCCAGAACTGAACCCTGTGGAATACCTGCATTTATTGGGAGAATATCAATAAGAATAAGAAATAACAACCACATATTGAACAACAACTAATGAATCGAAGTGCCTAAATGAATAATCGTCATTATTCTTAACAAAATCCAAATATTAAGTCTTTGTTTCATCAACCAACATCACACGCACGTTTGAAAGCGTGTTATGTGTATTCACTCGTGCCAATAGGGTAGCCAGAAAAATGTCTGCATTTGCGTTGATCCAAACCTCGAACCAACAAGCATTCAACTCACACGTCTAACCAGTTCATTTTTTCACTTTGAATTTTGGTTCATTCTTTTTCCAGGTACATAAACACTGGGCTCAGATCAAAGAAAACCTTCTCGATATCATTGAGGATCTTGTTATGATAACAATTTACGTGATGCTGCTGTACATGGTGATTTTAACAGATAAAGATCCATTGACGTACGTGAGTAATCGTGAAGCAAAAGATTTGGTTGTCGGCATCCATTCTAGGACAAATTCAAAAAAGCTTCCGATTTCTAATAGGAAGGAGTAAGTTTGTCTATAATCTATATAAAATTCACCCCTACTAGTATCCATGTCATACTTTCTATGATGTTTCAAATAACATCCATACACTTTATTGAAAGGTACGAAAACGGAGAACTCATAATCAATATATCATAGAGGTGTCATTCAATTCCAAATGAAATGAAAGAATATCGATCGACAATAAAATTCAAGCAGAGTTTGAAAGAGTTTTTATTCAGCTAATAGCTATTCAAAAAAAATACTTACACTTGTTTTTTTTTCTTTTAATTTTTCTTTATTTATTCTTTTTTCTTCTTCGTTTAATTGACCTTTGCGTAAAACAATTTCATTTTTGACTGTATGTTCGTTTATACATATGTATGTTTTTTTTTCTCAAAACTTATCATGATTTTGTGCTTATAGTTATTCCCTAATTATAAACATGTAGTGTTTCTTGGGATAATAAATAACTTACTTACTTCATATCATCAGATGAAGAAAATATAAGTGAAGGTGTACCCCAAGGGTCACTTGTGGGACCTCAAATGATCTTTCATCCCTAGAGGCCAATGTTTTTTCTTTGAACATGTCAGAAGACTACTTTTTCGCCCTCAATATGACACTTAACACCAATTAAACGCAAGTTATAACTTTCACAGTGGTGGTAGTAATTTCAGCAATGGTGTAACAACGCTAGAATCTACTCCTCAATTGTCTATTCTGGGCATAACAGTCAACCCAAGTTTAATTGGACTAGTCATAGTGATAATATTGCAACAATTTTATCAAGCTAGTGTTCCGCCTTGAGGGTTGTATCTCAAAATGCAGCACTGCTGACATTTCATGGATATAACGAAAGCCACATTGGACATGGTAACATTCTTTGGGAAATAGTCATTCAACAAAAAGAGTGTTCAAGAATAATCTTCAATCTACCCTGAAATTCTAACCTCTCCGAAAGATGAAGGAACCAAAAACATGCTCCTCTCAAAGAAATATCATTCAAGTTGATTTCAAGTTTGTGGTTTTGTTATTGTTCAATATTTTTATTTGTCTGCAATCTTTTTCAGTATGTTATTATTTGACTTTCTATTTCACTGTTTCATCACTTAACAAGTTAGGGTCCTTGTACCAAAGAACAATTGGAAACTCTACCTTCCTTATCCTTGACCATCTACTAAAGTGAAACTGACCACTAGCGTATTCAATTTTTCAGGTGTACCCTATAGATTTTATTCTATACCCAATATTTCAGATTTTGAACAATCCAATTAATTCACTAAGTTTGTTCTCATCTGAACAATAAAGTGTTAATAATATATAACACACCATCCTTCAAAAAGGAACTTAATTTGACTTGATTTATTCAATTAGGAACGTGGGTATTTTGACTCATTTATATCATCATTTTTCTAGAATTCAGGAATATATCACGAACACTTTAATTTTCTCGACGCAGTCTCTCCAATGGTATGGAAAATTCATCAGCAACGATCCTGGTATGACTATTGACAACAGTAATAAATATATTGGTATAACTCGTCTGCGACAACTGAGATCTGATAATCACAGGTAATGATAACTCATGCACGAAAAAATGCTAGCATCGTGCAAAAATCACTATAATTACTATTTGTTTTTTTTTTGGATCAAGACATCAAACTAAACTTAATTTGGAGCCCGTCTTCCCGTAATAATTGTAACAGTCTCGCTCTATTTTTTAGATGCCTGAATTCTTTATACATTTATCGCCCAACCAAAAAATAATTGCATGCAGATTCTTGAATGAAATTAATCAAAGGTAATACCACGAGTCCTTCAAATTTAATCGATAAATTTTCATTTCCCACAAAAACTTTTTTATTTGGCAAAGGTATGAAAACAAGCCGATTGATGAAATCACGAGTCCGTAGGACGACTGATTTTATCCAATTCTAATTCCTACAAAAATTGTTTTTGTTTTTTTCCCATAACTCGCTTAGTCTTTAGGCAATCAAATTCTCCAAAAAAGTATTTTCTAGCTTTTTTCAAGAGCTATAAGCTCATTCACATGATTTTTTGTTTCAGATTATATTTTTGAAAAGGTTCATGCTGAAAGGGCTCAAAAAAGGTACTTTGCGCGAACTATCACAATATTTAACTGGCCATATCTTACTCTATTTTCATCCTGAAGGAAAAAATGGAACACAAAAATTTTCAGAGAAGAATAACCTTCAATTTGGTACTCTAGAAAATTTCGCATGTGATCAATACTTTTCGAGTTATTTCCAAGAAATGGTGATTTTTCGCTGAATTACGTATATGATTTTTTCACTAAAATCTCAATTTTTCCAAAACTACTTACTTACAATCGATGAAAAACTCAGAACTTATTATTAGAACATGAATGAAGTGAATTATGGAGTAACAACGATTCTTTTCAAAGGGAGGGGAAAAGAGGATGAGCTATTCACAATTTTTTTTCAACGAAAAAATAGGATTCAACATTATTTCCTTCATACCTCGGTCGGTTTTGATGCTAGAAACTTCAATAAATAACAAAAATAAAGGATTTTTTAAGGACTCCCAAGGAGGAATAATGAGTTTTTCCAGAAAAATGCATTGGTTTTTTGTTATTGTACGTAGAAACTTTCCATTTTGGCGTTTGAAAATACCAATCAACTTTCAACAAGCAATTATTCAGTTTGTAGTGGGTTTGCATACATCACAAATAAACGATCGCCTTTGTTTTTTCAAAAGCTATAATTTTGCTCTCTGTAGGTTTTTCTATTAGATGCATATTTTTCCATTTATTCGCGAAAAAGGATCTGAAAATGTGTTTTTTTGCCTGAAAGCCGACAATTTCACTAGCGAATAAGTCAAAAAGTATTGCTTTTCAGAAAAAACTTCATTGAACAAAAAGTGCTTAGAATTAGTCAATCTATTGATTTCCGCATTTATTTCCAATAAAAAAATTTTCACCTCCAAGAAGGGGTGCCATCCATCCCCAGAGAGAAAGCAACCCTCGGCACAGGGTAGATTTTGAAAAAGAGGGTATGTAGATCCTGAATCCAAATTTTCATGCGAATCGGTGCTGTATGGGATAAATACACAGGAAAATGGTCATAGACTGGACTATAGTAAATTTTTCCAATTCTGGTCCAAATATAGTGGCAATGTTTTTGATCACGATCGCAACAATATGTATTTTAGCTGTACGGTTGTGGCATCCATGAAGTTTCTGTGGCAAGAATGTATACCTGGCTTTTCCGATGGTCCCGAATACGGCGATTATAGTGAAGGATGGGAACACGATAACAAATCTGACCAATTCGCAAGAATGGATTCTGTGTGGGACTACAATGGGTACAGCGTAACCGGCAGCTTTAGTTATGTCGGTGAGTTTCAACATAATCATAATAATAATATCTTCAAAAATCCCAAGAAACAAAGTTAGTAAAGGGAATTGAAAAAACCTAATAATAATAATAACAGTTATTTATTCCCAAAAAACTACAGTTTATAAATATAAGGAATATTTATATAATACATTTATTAAAAAGCTCAATCAGAATTGTTTATTACTCGAAAATAAAAAAATAAAATAATTTTTCAAAAAAAATTATTCTAACAATTATTATTATTTATTCAAATCCCAAGAAACACATGTGCTTATAAAGGGATGTGATTATAAGAATACAAAATATATAAAAAAGAACAGATACAGATATAAATAACAGATAGATCGAAATTACAACTGAGATAACAAAACAAAAAAAAACTGAGAATTATTCATTTGTTCATAAAATATTGTTTCAAGTCACGTTTAAATTTCAACATATTTTTTGAATTTTTCAACTTTTCTGGTAAATTATTGTAAATATGTATTCCATTATGAAGAATTGATTTTTTATTTGATTGTAAATATGTATTCCATTATGAAGAATTGATTTTTTGCCGAAGTTACTTTTTATCTTCACTTTATCAAAATATTGTGATTATCTTGTCCTATGATCATGGATACTAGAATTTTGAATAAAATTCAATACAGAGTGTCTATTGTTTGTAGAGGCAAAATGTATAAACGTGCAAATTTTCAACTGATGAATGCAATCCAAATTCAATAGGTTTCTCGACTTGTATGAATTTAAGGTGGGTTCTGAATACTCTAACCTGAAAATACATTTTATTGATCTGTTTTGTAGTGTTTTCAGAAGTCTCAACAGAGGATTGGTTGCTGTTCCCCAAACGGAAATTAAATATTGCAATTTTGAAAATATTAAACTGAAGTAAATGATTCTAAGATATTTTCTGGGTACATGGTTCCGTATCCTATATAGAATTCCAATAATTGGTGAAATTTGTTTCCTCAACTGTGTTATGTGAGTGGCCCATGAGAGAACTGGATCAATACTCAACCCCAAGAAATTGATAGATTTAACATAATTTATTATATTATTTCCAAACATTATTTTTGTTAGTTGCTCAGTTAATATCAATCTTTTGTCAATGAACACGAATGAGCATTTATTAAATTCAGCATTAATTTATGAGCCTCCAACCAAACTGAAATTTTTTTAAGGTCATCTTCAACTTTTGATTCAATTTCATCGATACTTTTTGAAAAATATACAAGAGTAGTATCATCTGCGTTGTTGTTAATTTCACCATTTAGATTCAGACTAGATATGGAGTTGATATATATAAGAAAAAGGACTGGTCCGATGACTGAACCTTGTGGTACTCCAGAAATTATCTCTTTTTCCGTGCTCACTCTATCTCCTAGATACACAAACTGTTTTCTATTGCATAAATAATTTTCAAACCATTTATGAGCGTTACCTCTAATTCCAATGCTATACATAATTTTTAAAAGAATTGAATGATTCACAGAACCAAATGCTTTACATAAATCCAGTGACAAAAGTCCACATTTCTGGTCATTATCTAATCGAAGTTGGATATTCGTTATTAGATCCAAAGCTGCAGACTCTGTATCACTGGACTTACGGAAACCATACTGCTCCTTGTGAAAAAAATTATTTTTTTCAAGATAATCTAATAATCTCACTTTCATGACTTCTTCTAAAATGTTTGATAAAACTGGTAGAACTGAAATCGGTCTATAATTATTTATGATAGATTTTTTACCATTTTTGAAAATAGGTTTTACTTTAGCAATTTTGCAATTGGTGGGGAATATACCTGATTCGAAAGTTATATTGATTAGTTTACTCAAAAGTGGTGATAATTCCGATCTAACTGCTTTAACAATGTTTACAGTTATATCGTCGTTTCCAGTGAAAAATAAATTAATTTCAGATATTTCGAAGGTATATAGCTCCTTATCTTGTACAAAATTCCAATGACTGGTGATATTTTTTTTTCGGATCAGATCAATATGAATATCCCACGAAATATTTTCATCAATATTCAGGCCTAAAAATTTTATATTATATGAACTGTTAATTTTTTGTTGTCCTAGCAATAAAAATTTCGATTGTGATGACAAAAAAGTACATATATCCAGTAGGTATATAAACAAATTAAGAAATGAGTGAATGTCAATTGTGATTACATGATGATATGAATGGATTGAATAATTAACGCCATAGTCCCGCTTCTGCAAAATGATAATTAAAAAAGTTTTTTCCCATCTAAATGCGTGGCATGGCGCCCTGCACGGAAAGGCATATTTTGTAGTATTTTATGACAAACCTATCAAGAAGAGCCTTAGCACTCTTAGAAGATAGTACTATTCAAGGAGGATTTTGATTTATTTCTGTGGTACAACTACAAAACAATTCTGACATGTGCATGTACTCGTATTCTGGACTTCTCAAATGAACAAAATATGGACAAGTGATAAACCACAGTTAACTATCGCAGTAATGGAAGCTATTTTGATTACAAAGGATATTTCCATCGTATGTTAAAAATCCCATATGAAGCGGGACATTTTCGATCAATTACAGCGATAAATGCCCTGCGGGACATTTTCGGGCTGGTAAATACCCGGTAGGTATCGAAAAATACCCGCTCGGTCCGTGTATCTATAGTAACGATTGTTAAAATGTACATTTGTCATCTTGACAGGCATAAATACTGAATTTTAAACGTCGTTGTTTCAACTCCGGAAATATTCTACCGAATTACACTCGTGCATCAAAATAAACCCGATAATCTTCCATTCAAGCATGTTGTCAGTGAAAAAACTGCATTCGGTTATTTCCATATTTTGCTAAAAAGAGCCCTCCTCCTTCGGAGTCGGGCTCTTTCGACAAAATATGAAAATAAACTCATGCAGTTTTTAGACAACATGCTTTCATGGAAAATTATCGGTAATTTTGAAGCACTTGTGTAATTACTCCCGATAAATATAAATAAATCATGTGCTGAGTCCCACATCATCTTAAAACCAGACCCGATATTCTGAAACAAATTTGTTCAGCCGACATATACAAAAATAAGACTAATAGCCTAAGAGCCGGCGATCGCCATTCCGACCTAGATTACAACTAATTAGCACCACTTTGACATTATTTGACACCAGAGGATATATCGCTCATTTTGAAATCCCAATAGTAATGAATCATTCTGTACCTTCAACCAAAAGTAGTAAAGTACATCAATTATAATATATATATATATATATATATAACGATTTTTTCATAATCATAGAAAAAATGTATTTTTATTTATTCAATATACAGTTTCCAGACAGAACAGGGTTCCGGTATGAGGAAGTCAAAAAAAACATAAAATTATGAACTATTAATAATAAATTGGGGTATAATATTCATTTGATAATTTGGTGAACATCATTATGCAAGCAAATATTTTTTTAGTTCTTTTGAAAAAATATGAATGGATTTGGATGATTTTATTTTTTCTGGTAGTTCATTGAAAGTTATTAATGCTGATGAAATGGGGTTATTTTTTCCTTTATTGGAATGAATCATATTTAAATGAAAGTTATTTGATATTCTGGTATCGTGGCCATGTAAATCATAATTTTTTGACAGTTTTATATTACATTTCTGAAGATTTTTTGTTAATTCATATACATATATAAATTAACAAAATTATCAAATGAATATTATACTCCAATTTATTATTTATAGTTCATAATTTCATGATGTTTTTTTTGACTTCCTCATACCGAAACCCTGTTCTGTCTGGAAGCTGTATATTGAATAAATAAATAAATAAATATACTTAGATTTTTCATAATCAATTAGTTGATCCAAAGTCATATTATCTGTTACTTTATATAAATCTGCAGAAGGAGTATCCCACGGTTTTCTGAATATAACCTTTATTGCTTTGTTCATTAAACGATATATTATATTTTTTTGTTTTTTAGAGCATGAAGACCAAACTGTAATGAGGTATCTGATATGAGAAACAATAAAGGCATTATATATTAGAATCTGAACGTTTTTGTTCAAAATGTGAATTCTTCCAATGGCCCCCAGGAATGGAACAATAGATTTCTTTATTTTTTCAATTTGATTTTCGAAATTTAATTTTGTGTCGATTAATAAACCTAAATATTCATGGTAAGGAACCTCGGCTATCAGTTCATTATCTTTCTTCAAGTTCAATTTTATATTCTTCATGTTTTTTTGTTCAAAAATCATAAAAACAGTTTTTTCCGAATTGACGGTTAGGTTAATGCTGCACGTCCATTTTTCAATAAGGTCAATATCATGTTTCTTTTATTATTTCGCTTAATGCTCATTCCAGGAAAATTTGCTACATACCCTGGAGGAGGTTACGTAGCTACTTTGGGTCGGACTATGAAAAATTCGCTGATAAACACCAATTATCTATACCGCAACAAATGGATCGATAGACGAACACGATGTCTGTTCATAGAATTTTTACTGTACAATGCCAACAGCAATCTTTTCCAGTCAGTATTGGTGAAATTTGAGATCGGCTCAACTGGATTCGTCAGATCGATGTACAATGTAAGGAAAATATTATATTAATCAATGAGCGTATAATGAGAGTCATTATACGCGAGTAGAATAATATACTTCATATACGACTAATAAAAATATTTGGTGAAGTTTTTTTGTTGTGAAATTTTGTGACATCACATATTTTTAGAAGCACTATTATTTCATTTTAACAAATATTTTAAACAATACATTATTGTTCATCTATACACAGTACATAGTTATCGAAAATTATAATGATCGTATAATAAATATATCATAATAAGTTAATCGCAGGGATAGAATTAAGATCAAAACAATATGATAACACAGCTTAATCAAGGAAACATGTGACAGCAGTGACTAAGATCTCAATCATCACTCAATAGTCGTGGATAAACAGAAATCACACATGTTCTCTGCTCTTCCTCTCATCCGCATGTTTCACCACATACATAATTTACTCCATAATTATCATTGGTGGAAGCTATACATTTGAACATTTCTGTATCTATAATTCAACCACTTGAAATTTCACAAACCACCACTATATTCAATTGGTTTTATATATCACCCTGTTGGAATCAATGTGATGGTATTTTATCCATTTTATCATATATACATTATATATACAAGGATATTCAAAGTCATTCCACAGAAGGAAGAATCACAGATAAAAAATACAATACAACCAACCATGGAATTCAAATGAAAATTTTGAAAAAACTAGAAGCAGAATAGTGTGTATCTGTTGAACTACTATGACTTGAATATCTATTTACTCCTATAGTAGTTTTTTTTTTCGTTATTTCTGAAATAATTATCATTTTTGACTGCTTACCACCATTTCTGCCCTTGCACTTATTTTCCTGCTCTCATTTCTTATGTTATAATGTATTTTTTATTTTTATTTATTGACGAATCAAACCTTCCGAACAGAACAAGTTCTGGTATAAGGAAGATAATACATTGTATATAATTAAGTTCAAATATTTCAAAATAAACGAAAAGTAACAACTACAACAACTTCACATGTTTATTGATTGATGAACATCATTATGATATCAATTCTAGTTTGAGTATTTTCAAGAAAACATCTATAGATTTTGAATTTTTAATATCGTCTGGAAGATTATTGTAAGTTTCTATACAACTAGATATAGGATTGTTTTTGCCTTTATTCGAATGAATGTTATTTAAGTGGAAATTATTGGCATTTCTGATATTATAGTTATGTAATTTTGATTTTTTTTTGAAATGACTATTACTTATTGTAAATTATTTGTTAGTTTGTATGCAAATTTTGCTCTTTCAAATTTTATTAGTTTATCTAATGTGAAAGTTTTGATATCTTTATATAATTGTAAAGAAGGTGTTTCCCACGGTTTTTTAAAAATAACTTTTATTGCTTTATTCATCAAACGATAAATGATCTCTTTTTGGTTTTCACTACAAGATAATAATAATAATAATAATAATAATAATATATCCAATTTATTTAAGAACAATTTACAATAAGGAATTAGTAACAAATTGTTGCCCAGAGCCAAAAGCTATGTGGGCACTTTGAATGAAAGGTAACATGTGAAACGAATAAAATAAAATTGAGACATATTAAAAGAAATTGTTAAATATCAAATTTTTAAGTTTGAACTTGAATGGCTTCATTCTTAGAGTCTTGATATCTTGAGGAAGTTTATTGTAGAGTTTAAGTCCATCACATAAAATTGACTTTTGTCCCATGGAAGTCTTGGCCAATGTTGTCCTCATGTGGTTCAGGATTCTTGTTTTGTGATCATGGATGTTTCTGTTATAGGTCAATTGTAAATTTGAATGGATATTTGAATATCTGCAGCCATGAATGAAAGAACAGACTTGGAATATGTAGATAGAGTTCACATCAAGGATACGGTTAGGAAAATAGAGGTTAATTGTTGGATGACGAACTGGAAATTCAAATATCTTCTTGATAGCTTTATTTTGCAGCACTCTCAGAGGTTGTAACTTGCTATTGTAAGCATTTCCCCAAATTATCGTAAGATATGAGAGTTGACTGTGAACTAGAGTGTAATAGAGTAGTTTGCGATACCTGATACCAATAAATTTTGCTGATCTTCCAAGAACACCTATCACTGGAGAAATTTTTGTACAAATTTTGATAATATGTTGTTCCCATGATAATTTATCATCAATGAATAGTCCAAGATATTTGATGCATTTTGATCTTTGGAGATTTTCTTTATCCATAAATATCTTCAAATTATGCCATGAATCATTTGAATTTGATATAACCATAAAACAAGATTTCTTCACATTTAGAGTAAGCTTATGTTGAATCAACCAGCTAGATATAATATCCAGATCACATTTGATCATATTTTCTGTAATTTTTTCATCGTTTCCAAAATAAACAATCGATGTATCATCTGCATATACTGTTATTAAATATCTAATATGTGAGACAATATGGGCATTATAAATGAGATTTTGAATTTGATTATCTAGAAAATAAATTCTTCTTATTGCTCCAATCAAAGGAATAATTGTTCTCTTAATTTTATTCACATGGCAATCAAAATTCAAATTTTCATTAAGCCTAAATATTCAAAAAAGGGCAATCCGCCTTTTTGGTGATTCTCCGCTCACAGACATTGTCATGCGTCGTTCCACCCTTGTCAGTATCAACACGGATGAACCAACGAGTACAAAATCATACATGTTCCACCTGAAAAACTACAAAACCCCTCCAATGTTATCGCTCATAATTCCATTGCGTTGAAAACTGTTTTCAACCAATTATGGTGACTACATTGCTTATATTTCTGTATTTTCATATTTTGCTTTTGCAGGTATATTCTGCTCGCCTGCTGTTCGTCAAAGATACATCCGGAGTTTTTTTATGGGTTGTGATGATCTCATTTGTCCTGATAGTGATCATCCTACTGGCGAGGCTACTCATGAGTATAGTGAAGAAGAGGAAAATGATATTCAGAGACTTGTGGCACATAGTCGATATATGCATTGTGGCAATCAGCATCGTTTGCCTGGTCCTATACATGGAAAGATCTTTGTTAGTGAAAAGCTTCCTGGAGAAAATAGAGCACGCCAAGCACAACGAATTCGTCAACTACTTCCACCTCTTTTTCGCAGAATCGACCCTCACTTCTCTAGCAGCTTTGCTGGTGTTCATAGCCACTTTGAGACTTTGGAAGTTGTTGAAATTCTTGATGATCATAAAGATTGCGGAGAAAACTTTGTCCTTATCTGTCGCCACCCTTTTATGTATCCTGCTCTACCACATGCTCACGATTTTTTTGTTTACTCTCATCGGTTTGATTTTCTTTGGCGATCAATCATTCGATTTCAAGGATATATTGGATTCAATAGTTACTCTTGTACTTTTAACCCTGTCCTTGGCATCCAATTTCGACTTCAGAGCTATAAAAACTCCTCTGCATCGTCTTTATTACTCCTTGTACATGCTTTTTTCATTGTATTATCTTACCCTTTATGTAGCAGTCATCACTATCTGTTACGGTAAAGCGCAGATTCATTACTCTACTTCTGTACAGGGATACACGGTTTTTGATTATATGAGGGAACAGTATCAGTACTACAAAGGAGTGGCTGGTATCAAATTGAAAAGTTCTAGCCTCAGAGGAGGGGCTGAAAATAGTACTCCAGCGGGAAGTGTAGTTGTTCCAAAATCTGATGAACACAGATACGCCAGATGTTTGAAGATATCCAAGAATAGGATGAATGCAATGTTATATGCTGCACTCGGTATTTTGAGAGGCATGAAGAAGAGTCACGAATTAACACCTGCTGATGAGGATTTGATGAAAATGATTATCATCAATTTCTTCAGGACTGACGCAGGAGAAAACGAATATTTTTACTTGACCGATTTCCTGTCCAAGAAAGCAAAACTGGTGGATGATTTGGTGTTAGTGAAGATGGAGAAGGTATTGACGACCATCCTCTCCAAGGTGAACAGACCAAAGGAGAGACTATATGAGGGGTTAATGGAGAGAAACAGTAAGAAAATTGAAGAAATGTCAAATAATTTGACCGTTTTATCAGATTTTTTGGATAGACTTGAAATAAGGGCTGAGGTGTGAAGTTATTTCGTTCCGATGTTGTTTTTTCCTCATAACTTCGTCCCTACCATTGCAAACCATACTTTTCGAAACTTCTTGGTCGATCAAAACAGAAAACATTTTCGACTGTCTATTCGATTATAGAGTTATTGTTAAGAATACCAAAATTTAAGCTGATATATTTCATCATTTTTTTCATTTCAGTATTCTCTTTCACCACTTTCTTCAACTTGTTCTGTTGTTTTGATATATTTTGGCGAAGAGTGCTCCCCGTTCAAGGAAATACCGTATTTGGTAGTTACCTTTGTACTATATTCGCTGTGTTTGATGAAAAATTGTGACTTTCTAGCTATATAACTCTTCTATATCGTTCGAATAATTCCTTGTTTACGACTGTCTTTTATTATTCCCCATGTAGCAGTATGAACAGTCATCATGATCTATTACGCTAAGACGTACATTCATAAACCTACTACTGTAGAAAGCTACACCGATTTTGATCGCTCGAGAGAAAATTTTCAGAACCACAAAAAAGTTACTGGTGTCGTAGTGAAACAATCATTTATTGGAGAAAGAGCAGAAGATAGTACTCCTCTGGGGGAAATATATTCTTTCCAAAATCTACAGAACACAGAAACGCCAATTGCCTGAAGACAGCTAATAGAATGAAGGCAATGTTGTATGCGAGGCATGATGAAAGGGCACGAATTAACAACTGCTGGTGAGGATTTCATGATTATCGTCAAGTCCTTCAGGGATAGCATATCAATAATTTTTCTCGACCGACTTCCATTTTGATGGAATAGAAGAAAAGGGAGAAAGTCGAATATTTTGTATTGTATTGGAGTTCTTGGATAGAATTGAAATGAAGATTGGGATATGATGATGTTCACCGAATGATTACCTAGTTACATTATTTTATATTGAAATTGCAACTTCCTTATAACTATCTTTTGCTTGGAAGCTGTATTTTGAAATAAAAAAATATGTTTTTTCAATATATTGAGAATAATGCCACTTGTCTTTTGTATTCCACATACTAACAATGAAAAGAATGATCTAAATTGGGAATAACAAAAATAACATGAGAAAATAACGAATTAGTCTTGAATGCAACTTAAAATTTGTTTACTGACCGGGAGTTTTCATAATTTGGATCAGACTCATTTCCAGGTAGATTGACGCTTGATTCGTTTTTCAAATGATGATGCATATTAAGAACTCAAAAAGAAATACGACTAGAGATGTTGGTCTCATCCATCCCAATAATGGAAATTTAAAAAAAGCCATACTTGGTCGTTTATCAAAAAGATCAACAATTATTTTTCAAACAAGTCAGTATCTGTTTTATATTCACCTAAATTATGAACACAAAATTTCAGATCATTTCGGTTTTATTATAAATAATAAGTGTGAACTTGTAACGGATCGAAAGCGTTACATCGCAGAAAACACTCTTTGATTAGAAACTATTATTGATGGCAGATATACACTTTGAAAAGGTAATTGCAGACCGCATCTGTATATTCTAGGAAGCCAAACAATCAATGCACTCAATTGGAATCATTCCAAGAGGTGGTACGTTGCAGAAATTCATTTTTTCCCATAAAGCACGTTCAGGTACGAATTCAAATTTTTTTAAAAATTGAAAAATATACAACCTTTAAATCTATTTCACCAAAATTATTACTGATGTTTTCAAAGTACAATTCATGGATGACGTTCACATAAAAGGTGAAAACGCATTCAAAACTGTTATAGTCGCTCACCAAATTTTACGGTTTTTGCACATTTATTCACCTGGTCAAAAATAAATTCAAGCATTCAAATTTGATGTTCAAAATGAATAGTGATCAACACAAAATAAACGCACGCTTTCATTGATTCTCTTTGTGGCGACTTTCTTGTAGTGAAAGATAAGGTAAAAGTAAAAATTTGGTCCCAGTCATAACCGATGGACCTTCTTGCCCAGCAAGCAGTATAAGAAATTTGCAATATTCAGATTTTTTTTCATATTGGAATTTAAAAAGAAGCAACACGCCTTCTGTTCAAAATGTCGAACTGTTGAAAATTAGTTCAAGTCTTGGTCAAAGTGGAGCTGCGATCTCGTAACGCTGTTACTTCGCTCTAGCCCAGGTACTTCTCGGGCGCCACCTTCTGCTTAACGTAAGAAGGACACTGCTTTGGGCAGCTTCAGTGGAGTAAAAGAATTACAGGGGTCAAATGAAGATCTTATATAGTTGAA
This sequence comes from Zygogramma bicolorata, assembly GCA_032362365.1. Classification (NCBI taxonomy): domain Eukaryota; kingdom Metazoa; phylum Arthropoda; class Insecta; order Coleoptera; family Chrysomelidae; genus Zygogramma; species Zygogramma bicolorata. The sequence continues at coordinate 136,964 of JAVJAQ010003302.1, read as the reverse complement.
AGCTTCGACTCAGTTCTCCAACCTGGATAAAAGCTGCTCCTAACCTTTCATGATTAAATCAATTATCTACCAAGACTAGATTTATTTAGGGCATACGGTCAATAAATAAGTGTAGCAAGCAATTGGACAAGCAAGCAATCAGCTAATCGTTATTTCGATCAGCTATACTGTATCAGTCAAAGCTCTACGGTGCGGTGGTACGACCCTCAACTAGTACAAAGTATTTCTCATTATCAGCTCAGTTCCGTTTGAAACACAGACCCTTGTATATATGTCACGAAAATTAAAAGCTCAAAGTACAGGATTAACACACACGGTGAACACCGATTCCACAGATTTCAAAAGCTGTGGAACACCCAATAGCTTCGAGAGAAAAAATAAACCGTTGAACAAATATTCAAAGTTGTACTTTGCTTATCATATGTTTATAGTAACAGGCATGACTACTTCCACACTACTGAATATTGACAAGTGTGAAGCAGAAAATAATGAAAATAATATTGATGAAGTTTGTGGACTAGTCGGGCCAACATGGTTACCATTCTATTTCGATTATTTCCCTGTCAAACAAATTGTATATGGCTATCAGGTAATTTTGGCGCAGTCGGTAGAAGTAAAAATGATGGCATATATAATTTTATTAAGTCAATTCAGGTATACTCATCGTTCTTCGTACATCAAACTGCAGGAGATCTTTCTTACACTATGGTGAAGACTTTGGCATCTCATCATCAGATTTGAACACGTAGGAGAAACATTTGTTAATGGTCTAGCTGAAGAAAATCCTTCAATCCGGAAAGAAAAATTTTTCCTGGCCGTCCAGTATCACAAAGACATCATACGGTAAGGTGCCTCTGAATATTCGTCAGTATCAGAATTTGTCTTTTTATTCCTACCGATACAGTGCGAATATATAAATACGTTTTGCGACTGTAAAGCATAAACGTCATAAAATCGAATCGAAAATATTAGAGAGAAAACCTTGGAGTTCAATTCGTGGTATCAACTTCAATACTTCTACTACTACAGGGTGATACATATCGATGTAATCACCCGCCTGTCGTTTTTTTAATGGCACAGTAATGATAAGTCTTTCGAAACCACCATGAATGCTAATTTCAACCATGTATCGCTTATAAATCAAATTCATTCAGGGTGCTGGTGAAAATTGTTAAAGTCAAATTAAACCATGTATAACGTAAATCTTTGAATATAGTGGAAAATGGTTCAATTGAATAATACCTTTTCTTTCAGTTTATTTCTGTCAATCAATTTCATGAAGAAACTCTTCGACGTTTCACCTGTAGATGGATGTAGATGTTCTACTTTATTAAAATTTCAATAGATATCACTTCAGAAAAGTTTCCATTCGGAATTTATGATGCGTTTACAAAACAATCTGAGGTACTTGTTCATGACCGAAAATCACAACAGAATTGTATGAAAAATAGATACAAAAAAATGCTGAATGTTGAATCAAGCAAAATTGATGAAGACGTTATGTCGGTACCGATTGGTGTAAGTAAGAAATAAAAGTTTCATATTAATATTCTCATGAGCTGGAGAATAATAATAATATCTGGGTGTACCATTGAAAAAATGACACGCAGGTCATTACAGTGTTTCAGAATGGGAAGGTTATTGAACAGCTGTTTTGGTCCTTGCTTAACAGTGCATATCACTTTGACAGGACCAGTTCTAGGGGTCGCAGGCCACAGGTTTGTCACGGTGAGTTCAGTGTACTTTCGTTCAATTCTTTATTGACCAGTTTGGTACACAATAGTACATATGGCAAGTCATATTTTTACAGTTAAAATAATTGTTTAAAAGCACGTATTACACCCACAATCTATCATATACTACATCAGATTATTTACAGTCAAAAGTAAAATAATTACATAACAAACATACATACATCTAACCCACAATACAATACATTCAACAGTTACGATCATGCAGAAATTCTTCGCAACTGTAGTAACATTTGTCTAGTAAGAGATTTTCAATGCTCCTATAGAATAATTTCTCTGTTTTAATATTCCTAATAGCTGACGGCAGCGCATTGTAAAGACTAACTGCTTTATATAGTGGTGAGTCTTTAAATTTGGAGATTTTGTATTTAGGCACCTTCAATAAGTTACCATTACGCGTTGGATATTCATGACATGATGAGGTTTTTTCAAGCAGTGACTCGTTTTTTCTGGCGAAGCTCACACATTTATATATGTATATGCAGGGAGCTGACAGAAGCCTTTCTCTAATAAATACTGGTCTACAACTCTCTGAATAATTAATGTTAAATATCAGTCTCACTAGTCTTTTCTGTAATACAAAGATCCTGGTGAAGTTTTTTGCACTTCCCCAACACATTATATTGTAATAAATGTGTGAATATGCCATTGCATAGTAGACACTGAGCAGACTTGACCTGCTTATACATTGCTTAATCTGTTTTATTGCAAAATATGCTTTGTTTAATTTACAGCATACACTATCGATATGCAAATCCCAAGTCAGTTGTTCATCCAAAATTGTACCCAAAAATTTTGTACCAGTAACAACATCAATATCAAGTGAGTCGCATATGTGATCTGGAATATTGCTCTTTCTGTTATAGAACTTCATAGATACAGATTTGGTAGTGTTTAAGATGAGGTGGTTGAGTTGACACCATTCTGAGAATTTTTCAATCACACAATTAATTTGTTCTACCAATATTCTAAGATCTGTTCCTGATACAGCAATAGTCGTATCATCAGCAAACATTGTTATTTGACAATTTGATAAAAATAAAAATAAGAAACAATAGGGGTCCGAGTACTGATCCCTGAGGAACACCTGAGTTTACGTTGAAGGATTCAGATAGAACATCATCATACTTTACAATCATGTTGCGATTTTTCGTTTAGGACTCTATCCACTTGACTAGGTTTTGTGGAAGTTGGAACATTGTCAATTTTTCCAACAGCAATTAAGATGAAACCATATCAAAAGCCTTGGTTAAGTCGAAAAAAATCGCGCATACAAAATGGCTAGAGTCGACTTCTGTGTATATATAGTTGATCAGATTTTGAGATGCTGTTTCTACCGAGCGGTTTCTCCTAAAACCATGCTGACTTGTGCAGAGTAAATTATTACTTTCCAGATAATCTGTTAATCTGTTCACCACGACTTTCTCAAGAAGTTTAGAAAGCGAACATAACAGTGAGATTTGCCTATAGTTATCGATATCACTACTATCTCCCTTTTTATATATTGGAATCACTACAGCTTTCTTAAATAGATCTGAGGAAAAACCTTGAATGAGAGATTGGTTGAATAGATAAGTAAGTGGATGGATTATTACGTCAATAATTTGTTTAATAGTTACTATAGATATATCATCTATACCTGTTGACAATTTATTTTTCATTGAGCTTAGGATATGACAGATTTCATCTTCAGTAATTGGGTCATTATTGAAAGGATGAGTAATATCCACACTTTAATAGAGCTCTTGGTACATGCCAAATGTTGTCTAACCGGTTGGGGAGTGCTGTTTAATCCAATCGTGGAGAAGTAGCTCCCGAATAATTCAGCAATTTTACCCGATTCACTAATTTCTTCAGACCCACGTTTTAGAGTTATCTTCTTGACATTATCGCCTTTTTTATTGCCTAGTTGATTATTTATTATTTTCCATGTTTCTTTACTTTTATCAGTTGCATTGTTTATTCTGTTTGTGTAGTACATTATTTTTTTCCGCTTTATCTTATTTTTGTGTAATTTTAATCTGTTTTTATATTAGTATCACTACTTTTATTCGGGTTTGAAGGCTGTCGTTTTTTGGAATTTCTTCCTGACGTTTCGCTGGCTCGAGTGGCTAGCTTCTTCAGAGGTTCATTCATCTTGGAAATCACTCCGATGAGTCATCGGAGTGATTTCCAAGCCTCCAGTTTCTGACTTCAGCTCACCTGACCTGAGGAAGGCAAATGTCAGCTCAAGAGACAAACCATGGTCCTGTTCTTAAAGAAGACTCCATGCATGGGCTTGTCTGTATGCAGCTGCAGCATTTTAGCATTCTCTGCAGCCTTTATGCGAGCTCTTCTCGCCTGGCGGGCTCCAACTCGGGCAGAGAGTTAGTTTATAAACAATGTCCAAAATTGAAAATATTGAAGAAAACTGTACGGACTAAAAGTGAAGAGTTCTGTGAAAATCAACGAGTTGAGGCAGCATCTCTATACTTGGATCGATTGATACGAACCAACCAATAACAAAAATATTATATCTTGCTACCAATATTGAAACACATCTTCTCTACGATCAGCAGTTTTCTCACGGCCGGGGTCTTATGATTTGATGGTGGCTTTCAGGTTCTGTCGTGGTGGACTTCTAATTCATTTTGGAAATAAAGTAGTTTTTCTACTAATGCTATCGTTCATTGCCGCATCGCCTTTGAAAAAGTATACCGTAGTTGTACAGATGAAATATGTGAAACTGTAAATGATCATTTTGTTAGTATTGGGAAGAAACTATCCTCTGCAATTCCAAATTCCTCAGAATCATTCGAAGACCAATCAAATGTTTTGTCTATGTTTTTAGAACCCACAAATTTGATAGAAATTGAAAATATTATAGATCAATAAGATTCTAAAAAGGCTTCTGGTTTTCATGGGATCAGTGTAAAAATTATAAAATCTGTCAAATTCGAAATTTCACCAGTTCTATTGTTCATAATATCTCGATCTTTTTAAACAGGTATTGTACTAAAAAAATTGAAAATTGCAAAAGTAATTCCCATCTATAAAAATGGCAAAAAAACAGATTTAAACAACTATCGACCTATCTCTATACTTCCCGTAATTTCAAAAATTCTAGAAAAATTAAAAAATTTCGACTTTTCAATTATCTCGAGAAAAATAACTTACTATATAATGGACAATATGGTTTCCGCAGATCTAGAGACACCGAGGCAGCAGTGATGGACGTCGTTTCGAATATTCAAATTAAACTTGACAATGACCAGAACTGTACCATCTGATTTTTAGATTTGTGTAAAGCATTCGACACAGTTAATCACGATATATTACTCAAAAAATTATATAGTATTGGTATAAGGGGTGGTTTACATAAATGGTTTCAAAATTATTTATCTGAAAGAAAACAATATGTTCATTTGGGAAACAATCAAAGTTCACTAAAAGATATAGATAGGTTCTATCCTTGGCCCTGTTTTATTTTTAATCTATATCAACTCAATATCAAAATTGGCCCTTAATGGGGTCTTATCCTTGTTAGCTGACGACACAACAATCATTTACTTTTGTAATAATCACGATGATATAGCAAATAGAATGAAAAATGACATTGATAAAATATTCATTTGGTTACAAAAACATAAATTGACAATTTCGAAAAATCTTCATTCATGAATATTTTGAAAAAGGCGATGGATACTCCAAAAGTTCCAATTAAGTTCAATGATAAAACTATAAATTATCAGCAAACAATGAAATTTTTAGGCCTATATATTGATGAAAGACTATCATGGAATAAACATATTGATAAAATTAGAGATAAAATAGCCCCACTGATTGGTATTCTTTTCAAAATAAGGAATTACATACCATTAAAGTTTCTCAAAAATATTTATTTTGCTCTAATTCATTCAAACCTGCAATATCTTATTTCAATATGGGGCACTGCAAGTAATTGTTTTTTGAATCCTCTGAAGAAGTTACAGAGAATAAAACAATAAAATGTATTTTCAAATTGAATTATATGGAACCAACGATCAATTTATATAAACCAAAGGGCTTGCTTGATTTGGACTCTCTTTATAAGTTGAGAATCTGTTGTTTTATCCACTCAATGAGAAAAATGAAAAAAGCCTCGAATATAGTCTTTCCTGAAGTGAACAGTATTCACACCCACAATACAAGACAAACCAAATTGTTAGCCGCTAGCCACTTTACATCCAATTTTGGAAAAATATCAGTATATCAAAACGGGATAGTGAATTACAATTCAATATCTGATGATATAAAAAAACACCATTCACTGTTCAAATTCAAAAACAAATTGAAAAAAGAATTGTTAAGCTGATTTAGTCGATGAATTTGACACCTTCACCTCTTACATAGGTAGTTATAATATAGATTTGTAATTGTTTTTTTTCAAATTTTAGAATATCATCACATAATACCTTATCCACCACATTGTAACATTAAATTTTCTGAATATTTTCATTTCGAGCCTATGCTTCCAATTTTGATTGTTATATGTATATGTTTGTATTTATGTATGTGTATATATATATATATATATATATATATATATATGTATATATATATATATGTATATATGTATATATGTGTATGCATATATGTGTGTATATGTTTTGTTGTATTTATCAATCATACTACCATATGTATATTTTTCTCATTTTTTTAAATATTTCCCTACTATAAACATGTAATGTTTCTTGGGTAATTGATTGATTGAAAAATGTCAAACTTCAATACCAGAAACCTGCAGACCACGGCTAACGAACCCAGAAGCCGCCATCAATTCACGAATTGAATAATTATGTACTTAACTAGTTGAAAGTATTCATGGCTTAGTTTTGAATGTGAAGAAATCTTTAGCAACGTTGATGAAGTACTATTATGATCCATCTCGACTTCAGGAGAAGTTCGTCGAGCACCAGCTTAGCCTCACCAGGAGCTGAATTATTCGACCAATGCATTCAATTGGTTGTGAGCTAAGCGTCAAAACTGTAGGTACATTGATAAACTGGCCCTTATAAAATAAGTTGGGGCTATTCTTGAACAAGTTTTTTACTTTGAGTTGTAATTTTTCTCATTCCAGAACCAACATTTCTCAAAGTATTTAGTTAGTACTAGAAAAGATGAATCTATGAACATCATTGAATTTGAAATACTCTGGAAAAATTCTAAATTTTGTTCGACAATAGCTGCTGATGATATTAAGTGAAAATGTTCAATAAGGTGTTTTTCTGCCAACTCATGAAGGGGACAATTTATATATTATGAATCGAAATCGTATAGAATAGTATAGAATCATTTATTTTTGTCTGTTTCTTAGATGACATCATTATAAAATATTGTTTTTTGAACGTGTGGTATTCATTTGATTTTGAATAAATGCCTTTTTTTTATTTCATAGTTAGGGTCTGACAACTTCTGGGCCCACGAAATTTGAAAAAGTAGGTTGGTAACATTCACTAAAGACGTAAAATTTTTAGGGGTATGTATCAACGAAAACCTAGACTGGAATTCACACATTAACAATATGAGCCCAAAATTATCAAAAATATGTTATTCTATAAGAGTTATTAAAAAATATTCAAATAAAGCAACGTTAAAAATATTATACCACGCCAATTCTGAATCTAAGATAAGATATGGAATAATTTTTTGGGGAGGTGACAGCTCTGTTGAGAAAATGTTTATTATCCAAAAAAGAATAGTTAGAATAATAGCGAATATGAAATTCAATGATTCTTGTAGAGGGGTATTCAAACACAATAAGATACTAACCATTTATGCTCTGTATATATTCTTCAAGAATAGACATTTGTTTCCTGAAGAATCTACACATATATATCCCACTCGTACAAATGATTTGACTTATCCCTTACATCGCTTAACAATAACAGAAAGAGCGCCCCAGTATATGTGTGTGAAGCTATTCAATAGTCTTCCAATAGAGATCAAAACATGCAAAAGCTTAAATGTATTCAAAAAAATGCTGAAAGATCTTCTGATAGAACTAGAACCATATACTTTACGGGAATACCTAGACAAGTGAATCATTATTTTTTAGATATATAGCTATAATAAATTTGGAACCTTTTTCTTTGACACTGTTTCCTTCTTAGTTACAATTGTTTGTTCCGAAAAATTGTTAACTTTTTTGTGAAATAAAGATGATTATTATTATTATGATTATTATTATTAAAGTTTGTATATTAATATTTGTATCTGTTACTTTTGTGTGACCACAATGCCCCATGTGAAGTGCATGGGTTTGGTAACTCTGAAGGTGCGTTTCCGGAGGTGGTTTGGTTATCTTAAAATTTGAAAATCATTATGAAAAACAATTCAATTGGAGAGCCAGAGATGGTTGCATGGAGAAACAAGTATAAAGTATGGAAGGTTGAGTGGAAGAGCAGAATCCTGTCTTCACAGGAATTCTGAACTCGGCCTTTTGATAAGCAAAGCTAGCTTTAGTTAAAAAAAATTAAAATAAAAAAAATAAAAAAAAAACAAACAAGTGTAGATAGAAATGTAAATATAATTTAGGTACCCTTTGCTATCAATAAACGCATTTATTATTATTATTAACTGCGAAGAATCCATTGCTGTAGAAGACAACTGAATCAACCTTCCCGCAAGTTAAACTGGCGAATAGCCCTGTGCGAATTTATTTTTATTCGAAAAAAATGACGTAGAGCGATATAGACTAGATATGTTGAACTGCGACACAACACAACGTTGTATACAGATTCATGTCAAGAATACAGCCCTTGTTCAGATTAGATGGTATACGGAATATACCAGAACATAAGAAAAGGTTGAAAACAGAAACAGTTCCACCTGGAAACTGGTTTTCATAAAGAATGATTTTATCACTTCTAGGTAATAGTGTCATCCAAGTATGAGACAATTTTAGGATATATAGAATATGAGCTCATACTTACAGGAAAAAAGTCTTCAAAAGATCATGAAACATCAGGAATGTATGAGATACGTATTATTCGAGTAAAGGAAGTAATTTTTTATTAAAATGAAGGACTAATTCGAGACCACTCAGATAAACTTAAAATTATTTGGAATATGTCAAAAAAGGTGTCAAGTATCCGAGTAAACAAGTTTGGTTACTGGGCAAAGCTCCAAAACGCTGTAAAACTTGGCCAAACTGTTTTTTTGGCCCAAAATTATTAAATATTTAATATCTCGGGCAATATTAAATGAATTTTCGTGAAAATAGGTACCGGGGGGTTTTTGGGTCACTGATTAAGATTTTATTGTCAGAAATTTCTGAAACACCCTGTAAACCGTAAAAACTACCCTTCTTTAGGGTTGTTTTTTTAGAGTCGGGATTTGAAATTTGACAGCAGAATTTAATTGGCTTATCATCTAAACATACAGTACTGCACGAAAAATGTTCATGAAACTTATAAATAGAGGGTCCCAATGGATTAACTATAAAAATTCTATGTGATTGATGGAAAAAAAAGGTTTTTTGGCCATAACTTTTTTTTTGGCTAATGATAACGAGATGTATCAGGAACCATTTTGAAGCTAAGGTTATCGCCGAAATTTCATGTCATATGCAACATCTGAATTAGATGGGCCAATTTTTTTTTATTTCGCCCGACAAAAAAGAGCATTTACCGTTATAAACATAAAATAGGCAATTTTAAACGGACAAATTTGTTTACAGATGAAAACCTATAACAAAAAATTGAAATACAACTATCCTGGAATGAATGCTAAAAAATTTGGCTGTTTAAAACAAATAATGTTCATGCTGCTAGTCAAAAACTGAAAATGTTTTAAAAAATACACGATTTTACCCAACTTTAGCAGGCCAAAACATAAACAATAATTACCCGATAGGGCCAATGATGGCTGGACATATTTAGGACGAAGTGTTCTTACTTTTCACCAAAGGATTTTTTTTCCAAGCACCTTAGCCCATATGACGCTAAAAAATGGCATTAAAAATTTTTGAAAAAAAATTGTTTTGCCCATAACATTTTTCTTCTTATTTAAAACGGTTCTGGTTGGTCTCAAAATTTTTTCGATTTTGTCATCTTGCAAAATGATAGGAATCATTTTTTTCGTAAAAGTTATATTTTTCGAGATATTTACGCCAGAACGATCCGGTTTCTTCATTTTTCGTTAAGCAACCATTTTTGCCATGTCATATCTCCTTTAATATTAATCGTACAAAAATAAAGCAAAAACCACTTTATTTGTCAACTAAAATACTTCAAATAAGTGATGTATAACTTTTTTGTAAAACTAACAGATTTTCAGTAAATTTAAAAAAACTTTAAAAACTTTTTTAAATTTTTTTGCAAAAATCACACTTTTCCTTGCGCTATTACTCGAAAGGGATGCATTTTTATGAAAAATTGCAATCAACGTTTGTATGTTAAAAAATGATAATTTATCGATTGGTTTCATTATTATTTTTTTTAGCCCCTCCCCCCCCAATGAGTTCCACCCCCCCCCCACCCCCCGCGCTTTTTCCCAGTAACGGAAGTTGTTTACTCGGATACTGGGCACCTTTCTTAACAAAATTCAAGTGACTCCAAGTATCTGCAATTGGTCTCGAATTAGTCCAGCCAGTTTTTACTTCCTTTACTGGAGTAATAGTGTCATCCAAGTATGAGACAATTTTAGGATATATAGAATATGAGCTCATAATTACAGGAGAAAAGTCTTCAAAGGATCATGAAACATCAGGAAAGTATGAGATACGTATGATTAATGTTGATTGTTGGATAAGTATTCTAATAGTTTGCCTGTTGTGCGGCAATCTATTCATTTTTATTGTTTGAAATCAGGTTGCCCTTCTCATTTCAATATGGCATGCCAATAAGTGTCAAAATGACATATATACTCTGAAAAGCGATATGTTAAAGCGATTGCGGAATCGAATACTAGTAATGGAATTCATATATGGTAAGCTGAATGAGCATTTTCTAACGGATTTTTCAGTTACTTCGTTGTAGTCCATTTCATTTTAATATTCGCTTCGAATGGACTGGAGTTTAATGTATCAGAAGGCACCAAATCTATCACGGCACGAGGAGTACTAGGAAACGTGACAAATGATTCTCTGAGGATACAATTTGAGGAAACTGGAAGAGATTCGAGGTATGGTAACTTTGAATATTTCTGTCTGGTATGCTTTCCATCAAAAACGGGAAAACTCTGATGGTCACTTCTAGCAATGGAGATATATTAGAATCATATTTTTGAAGACTGCTCTGGTCACTGGAGTCTTTTTGAAGGAAACTCTGGTCCTACTTACGTATAATGAGCCGCTGAACTTGAATCTGGGGTAAAATTCCGTTAATCGGGTTCCGCCTCGAAAATGAAAATTTAGTGGTGGAACTTACGTATTTTGTTCTCCTGAGCACACACAAGTCAATAAAAATATTCTCGGACAGTCAAGCGGCGCTGAAAGCCCTTGGCTCTTACCGATCAACGTCCAAACTGGTAACAAATTGCCAAAAACGACTCTCCTCAATAGGAACATTTAACAAATTGTCTCTGGTCTGGATTTCGGGCCATACTGGCCTGGAAGGCAATGAGGCTGCTGACTCCCTTGCAAAGGAGGGTGCTGCAAGCAGCTTCATCGTACCAGAACCTGTCATTGGCATCGCTTTAGGCTTTGCCAAACAAACATTGAATAAACACTTGACATAGTCAGTGGGCATACTTGAAGACTGGCGTTAAATCAAATCATCTTTGGAACAATCTGTTCATGCCAGTCTCAAATTACCTACACAGTAGGTTTCGGCTGGCACCTGTCAGAAAACAACTACTCCCCTGGCTAATACCACGAAGGGCATTGAATTATATCCGACCAGGTGCCAGTGCAGGTTTCTTCACAGAAGTAAATCCTGCATTTGCTTTCGTCGATACAAATGAAGGAATTGATTTTCAATTATAGGGACGGACACACTTGCAGACCGGTTTCGGGCTATTTGGCCACTCATCAGTGCAAGGCAGTGCCATCATCGACATAAAAGTCGATGATTTCCCATAATTAAAAATCAAACTCCTACAAGAGTATCAAGCCCCGGCCAAAGTTGATGCAAACAACGAAGTTGTTACGCCATCTACCAATGGACGAGGTATCCCAAAAGCAAACCGAATTCGCCCATTCCTCCTGCGAGATACTCTTGTAGGAGTTTGATTTTTAATTATGGGAAATCATCGACTTTTATGTCGATGATGGCACTGCCTTGCACTGATGAGTGGCCAAATAGCCCGAAACCGGTCTGCAAGTGTGTCCGTCCCTATAATTGAAAATCAATTCCTTCATTTGTATCGACGAAAGCAAATGCAGGATTTACTTCTGTGAAGAAACCTGCACTGGCACCTGGTCGGATATAATTCAATGCCCTTCGTGGTATTAGCCAGGGGAGTAGTTGTTTTCTGACAGGTGCCAGCCGAAACCTACTGTGTAGGTAATTTGAGACTGGCATGAACAGATTGTTCCAAAGATGATTTGATTTAACGCCAGTCTTCAAGTATGCCCACTGACTATGTCAAGTGTTTTTACATTTTCCTCGCAGGAGGAATGGGCGAATTCGGTTTGCTTTTGGGATACCTCGTCCATTGGTAGATGGCGTAACAACTTCGTTGTTTGCATCAACTTTGGCCGGGGCTTGATACTCTTGTAGGAGTTTGATTTTTAATTATGGGAAATCATCGACTTTTATGTCGATGATGGCACTGCCTTGCACTGATGAGTGGCCAAATAGCCCGAAACCGGTCTGCAAGTGTGTCCGTCCCTATAATTGAAAATCAATTCCTTCATTTGTATCGACGAAAGCAAATGCAGGATTTACTTCTGTGAAGAAACCTGCACTGGCACCTGGTCGGATATAATTCAATGCCCTTCGTGGTATTAGCCAGGGGAGTAGTTGTTTTCTGACAGGTGCCAGCCGAAACCTACTGTGTAGGTGATTTGAGACTGGCATGAACAGATTGTTCCAAAGATGATTTGAAACATTGAATACCTGGATGGCAAGAAGATTTATGGACTTCTGGCAAAATCTTCCAGGATTGGCTCATTCCAAGGCGTTTATTCACCCTTCGAAGTCGGAAACCAAACAGTTGTTGGACTACAGTAGGGACGAACTACGATGTCTAACTGGCCTTCTCACAGGTCACTATCATTTGAATCATCATATGCAGAGAATCGGACTGTCAGAAGACAGCCTGTGTCGTCTCTGTCTGGAAAATGATGAAACAGCAGAGCACATAACTTGTGCCTGCCCCGCTGCGGACCGAATCAGGTTTTCAGAGTTTGGCAAGGTTTCACTCTTACCATCTGACCTGAAAGATCACTCACCATACAAACTAATCGGCTTCGTTAAGAAGCTGGGTTTATTTGGTCGAGTTTGAATAGGTGTGAGCCACAATAAACCCTTGTTGGTTGCAGTGAAGGGCCGAACAGACCCACTCACTTCTGACCTAACTTAACCTAACTTAACCTCCTGAACAAAAAATTCAAATGAAATTTTCGGGGCTCTCAACGCGTTTCGGAGATACGGCCGCCCAAAGACAGGAAATCGGAGTTTTACGCCTATGTTTGTTTCTCAGCCAATTCCGCTCGAAATTCCTCCTTCTTTCTATCAGCACAATATACACATTCTATATATCCTTCTTCATCACCTTCCAACAAAATTATAAGCATTTTTCACTACAAAACTCTAAAATGTAAATCGTCATATAAATTCGAGGTTAGCAAATGCGATGCACATTCTACTGTTTTGCTAACCTCGAATTCTTTTGACGATTTACATTCTAGAGTTTAGTTGTGAAAAATTGAAAAATGCTTATAATTCTGTTGGAAAGTGATGAAGAAGGATATACAGAATGTGTATATTGTGCTGATAGAAAGGAGGAATTTCTAGCGTAATTGGCTGAGAAACAAACAGGCGTAAAACACCGATTTCCTGTCTTTGGGGGGCCGTATCCTTGAAACGAGTTGAGAGCCCCAAAAATTTCATTTGAATTTTTTGTTCAGGAGGACAAAATACGTAAGTTCCACCACTAATTTTTTATTTTCGAGACGGAGCCCGATTAACGGAATTTTACCTTCTGCTTTATTTTACACAAAAAAATCGTAACATTTTAACCACCAAAGAGCATCGGGAATTTTGATTCGAGATTAAAGCTGGATTCATCAATAGACAACTATTGCAAAGTTGGAAGCTGATTGGTGAGAAATATTCCATATACCAAAATAACTTTTATTTCCCAAGAAACTACAAAGTTTATAGAAGGGAAAAATATTAACTCTAAGAATATTATACATTAAAGAAAAAAAGTCAATAAAACCAGACTGTTTCATTGTAGAAAGTGAAAAAAAAATATGGCAATAAAAAAAATAAATAAAAAATTGCCAATTATCTATTTCATTAAATGTTTTTTCAAGTTGGCTTTGAAACCGAGTTTTCCATATTTCTTCATTGCATCTGGTAATTTATTATAAAAAATGATTCCTGTGTGATAAATTGATTGTCGTCCTATATTAGATTTGAATTTCATCGTTGATACATTTTTGGAAGATCTGGTTGAATGACTGTGCTGATCACTATTAATTTTGAAGATAAGATTTGAATGTTTTAGTTTGTTTTTACCCGAATGTATGAAGATACAAAGTTTGAGTGTATATAATGATGATATATCCAAAAGATTATTAGGCTTATATAAATTTTTTGTTGGTTCTCGATAATCAAGTTTATTTATACATTTAATCAATTCATTTTGTAGGGTTTTCACAGGTTTTACTAGTGTTTTTGTAGCCGCTCCTCAAACTGAAATTAAATACTGGAGTTTGGAATATACTAGAGAAAAATAAATGAGTTTCAGATATTTCATAGGTATAAAATTTCTCAATTTGAAAAGGACACCAATCATTGGAGATATTTGTTTTCTCAACATTCCCATATGTTTGGTCCACGTTAAATTTTCATCCACATGTAGTCCTAAAAATTTGACAGCAGAGGAATATTCAATGATTCCATTTTTTAATTGAATGGGATCTTCTGATAGGAATGAATTTGATTTTTTACAAATATACATAAAAGATGCCTTTTTGAAGTTCAATGTTAATTTGTGACTATTCAACCAGGATAATATTGTCTGAAGATCCATTAATTGAAATTGCATGAATCGTGTTTAATAGTGAATTTTAATTTTCCGACGGTAATGTTTTGCAGAAAAGAGCCAGAATTTAAACTGTGAACGGCCACGATTTCCAAACAGAGGAATAGCGCCTCATTTTGACTTCTGATTTCAGTTCAGTGGCACAAAATATGTGAGTGGGAATTATTCCCAAAAATAATGACTGACGACTGTTGCACTTTCATTTATTTCGGCTAGATGCTAGATAATATTTTTTCAACCGCTGTAACCTGCTACATTCGGGGTTACTTTTATAAACTGATTGTTGTAGCAAGAAATACATTCACCAGTGAAGATATATGATTATTTACCGAATAAATTTAAGAGTCGATAATGTACGTGATCCATGAATCATAGTGAAATTATCAAATATTATGGGAATAATTTTGAAAAATGGGAAATATGTACTTATTATAATGATTGGTTCATGTAGGAGCATGTAGTAAAGAAATTTCTTTCCTTTATGTGTAGTCTATGTTTCAAGATGAAACTTACATGTTTAGCTTTGAATTCGATTTCATGATTATTTTTTGAGACTGGATTTTCGCGAACAATTTTCAATTTCCAGAAACGAAAGTAGCGGAATGAGATATCAATATCAGCCTGAAAATGAAAATAGTATCCAAAACGCATCCTTAGATTCGTTTCCAAATTATGAAGGTAAGTCAATTGTTTACAAAATCTTACTCTAATCTGAAAAAGCCCAATATAGAATTATGTTCAACAAAATATGAATCAACAAGTGTCCTCTCGATGATATAAAAAAAAAATTAATAAGTCTGCCGAAATAGTATATTATGCAACGATCGTGTAATGATGGTTATTAATATATGAGCATAAACCGGGATACGAAACGGGCCGAAGGTGAGTTTCGTATGGTTTATGCGAGTGTATTAAGAACCATTACATGAGAGTTGCATACGCTATTTTATCTACACCCAATAAATAATGAAGAACTAAAAATATTATATTATTAGGTATTTATATTGAGCACAATAATAGTAGGTAATCAATCGTATTTCTTTGAGAAATTCTACAAAATTATAATTAATGGTATAACCTCAGAAAATACAACAATGAGAAATGAAAAGAAAAAAAAAATTGAAAAAAGACTCTGCCGAGGTGAAGATTTGAACCCGGACGTTTCTGATCACTGCCCTCGCCATTGACCACTCGGCCATGATAGCTCACTGGAATTGGTCGAAAATAAAACATATGTGTTGCATTTGTCAAATGAAAAATATAATCCTTTCGATTGTATTTATTTCTTGTCTAAGACATCTGTGGAGGAGTCGCTGGTAATTCTTCTATATCCCTGCTAAAAGATTCGATTATCGAAAATTGACTAAATTCTTCAAAAATTCAATACCTACTGGTTTTGACTTGACAAACGTCAAAATGCAAAGCTTGCACATCATGCTTGATTGAAAAATAATGGCTTTCTATTGGTTGAAAATCTGTATCGTAATGAAAATCTGTATCGTAATGGATTTCATTATAAAACGGGTTGTGGGCATATAAGTGTATTATTAGAGTACGGGTGTAGATAAAAGAATTTATCTACACCCGTACTCTAATAATACAATACACTTATATGCCTACAACCCGTTTTACAATGAAATCCATTACGATACAGATTTTCATTACGATACAGACTTTCAACCAATAGAAAGCCATTATTTTTCAATCAAGCATGATGTGCATGCTCTGCATTTGGCATTTGTCAAGTCAAAATTGGTAAAGGTATTGAATTTTTGAAGAATATAGCCAAACTTCGATAATCATAACAAAATGTCTGATACCAGCGATATGGGAGAATCACCTTCGACATCTTCACCTGCAGACATACAGGTAGAATGATTGAAATTTTCATTTGACAAATGCAAGATTTATTTCTTTATTTTTTCAAACAAATTTTCTGAGCTCTCCGTAGGCGAGCGGTCTAAGGCGCTGAGATTATATTAGCTAGTTGGACTAGTTGGAAGAGACGTGGGTTCGATTCCGGCCTCGAGTAATCTTTTTTTTTTATTTTTGATCTTCTCTTCATTTCTCATCGTTTTACTTCTCGAAGTATACAATTTTGTAGAATATTTCAAAGAAATTCGTTTAATTAGTATTATTGTGTGCAATACAAATATAAATATATTATTTGTAGTTCCTCACTATTTATCGGGTGTAGATAAAATAGCGTGTGCTACTCTCATGTAATGATCGTCGCATAATATACTATTATTGGAATGGGTAGCTGAATAATATAATTCTGATTCACGATCAAATAATAAGATAATAAAACAGAAAAACATCAATGATGAAATATTATTTTTCAACACGGTCGATTTCGAAGGATTTTCATTTCTAATCATTTTCAACAGGTAAGTTTCACATGAAATTGAAAGGCTAGAACCTGGCACCAAGATAAACGAATTTCATGGAGTTTCTGCAAAATATCGCACGAATGGTGAAAACTGATTCCGCATCTGCCTGTCGACCTACGGGTCCCGGGTTCAATAACGTCAAATTACCTACCATGGATATTTCAACTTTTCATGGAATTTCATATCATATTGGATAATCTCTTTCATAGTAATTCGGAACTTTCCGACACTGAATGTTTTCACCATTAAAAAGAAATATTCAAGGTAATGCAGCCAAAGTCATAAGCTCATTAGAAATTGCAGAAAAAAATTACAGTGAGGCTTAGACTTTACTCGAGGAACGTTATGGAAACTAAAGGCTCATTGCGTAAATTCATTTTTCAATTTTCCCCAATGATGAACGAGTCTGCTTCACAACTCAAAGTTATTGAAGTCGATAAATGGGATTTGCTTTTAAATCGATTTCAATGGTAAAGAGGATTGGTAAAAGAAGTGTTCAGGCGATAGTAACAACATTTTTAGATTTGAAAAAAGCCTTTGACACTGTTGACCATAATATTTTAATGGATATATTATATAGTTATGGTATAAGAGGTCATGCATTCAATTTATTTCAAAACTATTTTCGAAATCGCAAACAGTATGTACAAATCAACAAATATAAAAGTAATGAGAAACTTTCTGAAATTGGCGTCCCTCAAGGCTCAGTTTTGGCTCCAATTCTTTTTTTATTCTATATTGACAATATTAAAAGACTAAATTTACATGGAATGCACTTTTCTTTTGCAGATGATATTATATTATTTCACTTTGGGAAAGATATTGACATTTTGGAAAATTCATTGAAACATGATATTGACCTTATTGAAAAATGGACGTGCAGCATTAACCTAACCGTCAATTCGGAAAAAACTGTTTTTATGATTTTCAAACAAAAAAACATGAAGAATATAAAATTAAACTTGAAGATAGATAATGAACTGATAGCTGAAGTTCCCAATCATAAATATTTAGGTTTATTAATTGAAACAAAATTAAATTTTGAAAATCATATTGAAAAAATAAAGAAATATATTGTTCCATTCCTGGGGGCCATTGGAAGAATTCACATTTCAAACAAAAAAGTCCAGATTCTAATATATTCCTTCATTGTTTCTCATATCAGATACCTCATTACAGTTTGGTGTTCATGCTCTAAAAAAACAAAAAAATATAATATATCGTTTAATGAACAAAGCAATAAAGGTTATATTCAGAAAACCGTGGGATACTCCTTCTGCAGATTTATATAAAGTAACAGATAATATGACTTTGGATCATCTAATTGATTATGAAAAATCTAAGTATATATATATATATATAAATTAACAAAAAATCTTCAGAAATGTAATATAAAACTGTCAAAAAATTATGATTTACATGGCCACGATACCAGAATATCAAATAACTTTCATTTAAATATGATTCATTCCAATAAAGGAAAAAATAACCCCATTTCATCAGCATTAATAACTTTCAATGAACTACCGGAAAAAATAAAATCATCCAAATCCATTCATATTTTTTCAAAAGAACTTAAAAAATATTTGCTTGCATAATGATGTTCACCAAATTATCAAATTAATATTATACTCCAATTTATTATTTATAGTACATAATTTTATGTTTTTTTTTTGACTTCCTCATACCGGAACCCTGTTCTGTCTGGAAGCTGTATATTGAATAAATAAATAAATAAATAAATAATTGACACATTCAATCTGTCAATTGACAAATTAAAAGTCGCAATTGCTACCACTTCCATTAAATGATACACATTGCGTTCGTTACGGTATGAAATACAATATTGATTTTACATGAGTACTTACCCTGATGTCCTTTTTTTTCAGACGAACTGTTACCTGTTCCAAAAGGGTACGTCAATAATTATGGATTGAAAACCTCATCTTTTCGTGCCCGACAGACAGGCGGGAAGACTAACATACAATTTGTTGCAGAAAAGCAGGAAAGCGAGGATCCTGATATAAGGGGGCTGTTGGTAGATTTTCAATTTTTTTATTTATACAGATTCACACTGAAAGAAAACCCTGTAATGTTCAAAGAACATCATCATCTCGAAATAGGATTATTCGATCAAATATCGATATTTCAGATATTTATTTGGATATGTTTTTTAAATGAAACATTTTTCGATAAATTCCCTTTTTCAACCCAAAGCTCTCATGAAAATTCAATGTGACACACTATTGATTATACGTTTATAAAGAAAACGATTTTCGACAGAATGGTTGTTTGATGTGAATCTGTAAACGAGATGACTCGGTGTTCCATTAATGAATTCTGACAGATGAAACTGTAGGAGGTTTTGTAAACACTCGAATTAGTTAGTCGAAGTGAGATCCAATTTACCCCCCTTTAACTTCGTTGTTATCATTTTGTATGGATGTTCAACATTCGGTACTTCGACTCGTTGCTATGAGTGTACAATTCAACAAGTATCAAGCCATATATGACACTTCCGATTCGACCGGAAGTGAATTTTTATATTTCAAAAGAAATATTTTTTTGAAAATCACGATTCGGTATACTATTACCATCCCAATGATATATCCCAATCATACTTCCAATTCACAATCTGCTGACACAATTGATTGTATAAAAAATTACATTATCATGAAAATATGCTACGGAAGATTGACAATATCTTGTAACAATATTTCATGGGCAAACTTCAACAAAATATTTTTTAAGTTTAAAAATTCCTGTTGGCATTTCGAAGAGGAAGAGCAGCTTGATCTTAAAAAATGAAGAGAAAAGTAGAAATAGTCTGCATAGATAGTATATTACATACCGAGGCGTAAAGTGAATCTTTTTCCCGAGATAAAATTACAGCTTAGCGAGGCTGAAAGTCGAAGTTCAAATACAATTTCATTCAAGAAAGATCGAAGAAATTTCATGAAGTGATGAAGAAATTTCATGAAGTTATGAAGAAATTATTACATTATGAAGGAATAATTTCAATACATTTTGTGTTTCTAGTAGCCATTGCACATCAACTAATTCAATGACGCTTCCACAAATGTCAATATTTCTATTCTTAAAAATCCTATTTTATTCCATGAGTTCGGCATTCATATCTCATGAATTTTCGTTACTTCTCATGACGATTTTTGCTAATCACCACATTTGGATTACTTACTGAGATATCAACGGCATTTTCGACAATTAAACCAGGGTAAAAGCCTTTAAAAATTATAAAAAGTAAAAAATAAAAAAGTAGGATGAAACACATTGGAGCTCTTGAAAATTATAAAAAGTGGGAAAAGAATATAGTAGGATGAAACACATTGGAGGAGGAGAATAAAATGATAATGGAAGAAAAAATAATTTACGGGCCATATGCAATGCAAAAAACCAAGTCCTTGGTTTTTTATTTTTATCTTTTACATTTTTTTTTTCACGAAATTTGGTGAAAACTGCTTTTTATGCCCCTTATCTACCCTTGTCTAAATTAAAATGGATTGCCCTTGAGTCTCTGTATTTGGGAAAATGGTCAACAAAACGGTACCGTGCCATTTTTGAAAACTAGTGTGTTAGTTATTGAAGAGGATTGGAGTTTTTTTTAAGAAACTGAGTACCTTCATCTTTTTTGCCCTTTCGGTGCGGAAATTATGTATAAAAGAAGAAGACGGAGGTGGAGAAGTGCCAAGAGTTCGGCAAAGTATTTTGCCGATTTCTTTCTCTCATTCATTTCATTTTCGAATGATCGTGTATAAAAATGTTTTGTAAAAAGTTGGCCTTGAATCATTGTTCAATTTTCCATGGCATGCTCTCATGATTCCGAGTCACCTTGTATTCAATTGTGAATGAATATCCCCTGGACGTCCAAGACGGTGGACTTTGGATATCCATGAGATATCTATACTATAGATAGTAGATAGTAAGTAATATATGCTTTCTCTCAGTTGCTTGGCCAACTGCTATCCTGTAGTTCCGGCAACCGATGTAGAGAAGCGGGTTCTATATGAAGTAGAGTGTAAGAGAAACTGCGAGGCTCTCGATGCAACCGCAGATCCATACAAGTGGACCGTACAAAATGATATAGAACCAGACTTCGACTACGAGCGTGACACAGTGTTCGGACGTTATTCGTCCACATTTATCATCAAACCGAATGTCTTGAAACCCAATAGAGAGTATACTGTAATAGTCGAAGTCCTCGGTGAGTTGATTTGTATTTATTACCGACAACAATAGGGAATGTGCATAAAACTTGAATTTGTCTTGAATACTTTTCCCTGAATCTTCATCATCTTCATAATCGAAAGCAGTTTTCAATTCAGTTTTCAATTGACCCATGAAATATCAAATGAAATGCTGATGACAGCATATTTTTCCTCAGATTTATATTTTACGTACTCAGAGATGGAAAAAGTGGAAGCTGCAAACTATAGTCTATTCTCTATACAAAGTCAATTCTAATGGCAACAAGGTAAATGGTTCCTGAACGTCGGCATTTTTTTGTATGGCATGGGATTAACTTTTTGGCAATTATCATCTTTATGTGGGAGGTTTCATATGGTATTAACTAGTAAAGGTATCATAATTATGATTATTATATTATATGATCATCGAGACGATCAAAGAAAATCTTTACAACACCAGATATTCAAAACTTGAATTACAACAAACACGATATGCCTGACAGAAGAATGTTGTTAATCAAGTTTTGAACAATGTTACCAAAGATTTAAAAAAACTGCCAAGAAAGCAATTCAAACTCAAGTTCAAGCAGTATTGATCAAAGAAAGCCTTTTATTGTGTTTTAGATTTTTATCATTGATTTTATTTTTTTTTTACATATTCTGGTCCCACACTGTAGAGTATTATTTATTCATTTATTCAATATACAGCTTCCAGACAGAACATGGTTCCGGTATGAGGAAGTCAAAAAAAAACATCATAAAATTATGAACTATAAATAATAAATTGGAGTATAATATTCATTTGATAATTTGGTGAACATCATTATGCAAGCAAATATTTTTTTAGATCTTTTGAAAAAATGTGAATGGATTTGGATGATTTTATTTTTTCTGGTAGTTCATTGAAAGTTATTAATGCTGATGAAATGGGGTTATTTTTTCTTTTATTGGAATGAATCATATTCAAATGAAAGTTATTTGATAGTCTGGTATCGTGGCCATGTAAATCATAATTTTTTGACAGTTTTATATTACATTTCTGAAGATTTTTTGTTAATTTATATATATACTTAGATTTTTCATAATCAATTAGTTGATCCAAAGTCATATTATCTGTTACTTTATATAAATCTGCAGAAGGAGTATCCCACGGTTTTCTGAATATATAAATAAATATATGGAATGAAGTGATTATTATTATTATTAATATTATAACTAATGGACTAGCCTTCATAATAGTTCTCCATATAACACGATGCAGAATACAATAGAGAGAGAAAGGATATGCACATTGTTTTGATATTGTGAAGGACAGAATAATAATTCTATACTTGAATTATTATACCCTTCTTAACCTCTCTTTATCTACTACTTTGAGGAAGGAATTTGCTTAGATGTTATACTTGAAGTATTCTGTCTTGCTCACTCCGTAGTCCTCTCTCTCTCTCTCTCAGGGCGTCCATAAGTTGTGATGTCTATGTATATGATCTATTTGAGTCCATATCATAGATTGGTATTCCAATGCTAGATAGCTTATGCAGAACTTACTTCTGACTGGTTCACTGAACTGTATATAAATATAGCAAACTGCCGCTAAAATAATATCCACACCAATATGAACACGATTTTGAAGATACGTTATCCCTTCTCATCATCTCAATCGATCGATCAAAATATGCTTTATTGTCAAAGAATAATATCTTATTGACAAAGTGTATATATAAATATAAAATGAATTAAAAACATTTGATAAAATGTATAAAAATTGTCACCACAATACAAAACTAACAACTAACTAACAACTACAAACCTAAACAAAACAATCAGTCACTCATTCAAAAAATAACAAACACTAATAGCAGATATATGATATCACAGTTATCACCTATCATTGCATCCTATCCGCATAAAATTCTTCCAAACTATAATGGGTTCTATCGGTAAGAACTCTTTTCACTGCTTTTTTGAAAATGGTGTTGGACGGTATATCTTTAATATTATTTGAAAGGTGATTGTACATTTTGCAACCGTTATATATAATTGAATCTTTAACGAGAGTGGAAGATGGTAATGGTAGTTTGAGTTGATTACTTTGACGAGTGGCGTATTTACTCTCTGTAATAAAATTTTGTTTATGTTTATTTATAAGACACACTGTTTCAAGTATAAATATAGACACAACGGTGAGTAAATTGTGCTGCTTGAAGTGATGTCTGCACGAATCGCGAAATTTTAGTTTACAAAGGTATCTCAAGGCTCGTTTTTCTAAAACAAAAACACTCTGAAGAGCGTTACCACTGCACACTCCCCAGAATGGAATACCGTATCGCAAATGTGACTTTATCAAGGAGTAGTATACTGACTTTGCGGTTGGGTATACTAGTTCGTTCGAAGCAATTTTCACAGCATAACAACCAGAGGACAATTTTTCAAGTTTTTGACATGTTCATTGAATTTAAGACCGTTGTCAATGTATAATCCTAGATATTTGGAAAACACGCTGTTTTCAATAATATTGTAGTTTGAGGAAATATCAGCAACTGCACATTTAAAGGACACTATCTTGGTTTTCAATATGTTGAATGATAAAAGGTTCGAATAGCACCATTCTTTGACCTTTATTATATCTGAATTGATGATTTGATGAAGATCAGATTCCTCATCTTTTTTCCATAATATGGTGGTATCATCGGCAAACAGGGTGACACTTCCTGAAACGTCAATTATCGTCAGGTCATTAACATAAAGTAAGAACAAAATTGGGCCCAAGACCGATCCTTGGGGAACTCCACATTGTACATTGCCTAGACTTGAAATTGATTTCGTCTTAACTACTTGTGTGCGGCCAGACAAATATATCGAAAACCAAATGTGTGTTTTATTTCGAAATCCGTAACGGTGAAGCTTCTTCAGTAGTATCTCATGATTCACACAATCAAAAGCCTTCGATAAATCACAAAACACAGCCGCGGAAACTCCCCCGTCATTGATCCCAGTATACAGCTCACACAACACTGAAAAAATTGCATATCACTCGCCTGCAAAATGGCAAAGATTCTCTTCTTGACGAGTTTTTCGATTGTTTGGCTAACACCAATGTTTTCGTACTTCCGCATCGGTTGGAAAACGAAAACACAACAGGGTGTATTTTTAATATTGTTGTTGCACTTTGGTAACATACAATACTAGTAAGAAGGTTCTTCAGTTTCCTCCATGATCTGTATAGAAAATGAAAATGAAACAATCATAAACAATAGTGTCGTTAGAACGTCTCAAATTTATTATATTTTAAATTTCACTTCGAGAAATGATTTGAATATTTTCAACCTCATTTATATTTTGTCTTACGTCATAAAGATGTGAATGATTGATTCAAGACAAAACAAAAAATCATGCATATTTCCTGTTTTGAGAAAATCTTTTATTTTTTGCTGGCTTCGTTCGAAGAAATATATCAGAACGAATTGCACATCCATATTCACTTTTCCTCAACATAAATTAACTCTTAATTTTGATAAATCTTCGTATATGTATATTTCCAAACGATCAATCAACATTCCTACTAATCCCATAGTATTCAATAATAAATTAATAAAATACACAGAAACAACTAAATTTTTAGGTTTATATATCGATGAGAGATTGTCATGACGAAAACATATTGAAAGAATAAGAATGAAAATATCTCCTCTCATTGGAATTTTCTACAAAATCAGAAACTACATATCTCTCACATTATTGAAAAATATATACTTCGGCCTAATCTATTCACAATTGCATTATCTCATCTCCATTCGGGGGACAGCAAGTAAATCTATTATCAAACCGTTGAAAACTTTACAAAACAAAACAATTAAATGTATTTATAAATCACCTTAGCTAGAATCAACAATAAATTTATACAAACCGCACGATTTATTGGACTTAGATTCTCTCCATAAACTCAAAATTAGCTGTTTCATCCATTTTATTAAAAATAATAGTAAAAAGTCAGATATTATTTTCACTCAAATTGCTGATATCCATAATTACTCCACAAGACAAACAAAATTACTAGCAACAAATAAAACACAATAAGATTTTGGAAAAAATTCAATTTACCATGATGGCATCATAATATATAACTCAATTCCAGAAACAATTAAAGCATTTCGCTCAACAATGAAATTTAAGCAAAAATACAAATAATTTTTAATCAGCTAATGTACAATATATTTTGCATGTAGTCAACAATTATATGTTTCTTTTTACCTTCATTGGTATCCATCAGTTTTGAGAGCCATTTCATTTTGACTGCTTACAAATATTTAATTTCGTTAAATGTATGGATTTTTTTTCCTTTATAATTGTGAAAATTTCATTTATTGACTATGTACTTGTGTGTTTTAGTCCCTATTCATGAACATGTAATGTTTCTTGGGATAATAAAAGCGAATTGAATTGAATTGAATATTTTCTAATCAACATTTCGTCTGTAGGCCGCACCATCAATTTTTTTTTCATATGAGTGTCATCTGTTACCAAAGAGAGTCTGAAAGTGGCATTATTGAAGAATTTTCGGTAGGCCTTGATTTTCCGTTATCACATGACAATGTAACTAAACAAAAAGTTATTGAATGGAATGAAAACAATACTTCCTACGTAAACAATGAATCATCAGAGATGATAGGTATGCCCTTGTATAATTGAAAAACAAAAAATTAATTTTTTGTTCAATAATCAGCTGTTTTATCCATTCTATCAGAAATAATACGAAATTTGTCATATTTACAATTCTCTACAAGACAGAATAATTTGTTGGCAACGAATAAAATTCAATCAGATATTGGCAAAAAATCAATATATCATAGTGGTGTCATGATATATAATTCAATTCCAAATGAAATAAAAAAATATCAATTCAAGCAGAGTTTGAAAATAGTTTTATTCAGCTAATAGCTATTAAAAAAAGATTTTCTTATACTTTTTGTTTTTTTTCCTATAATTTTTCTGTATTTTTTTTTTCTTCGCTCAATTGACCTTTGCATAAAGCATTTTTTTTGTATGTTCGTTTATACATATTTATGTTTTTTTTTTATTTACAATACTTATCATGATTTTGTGCTTATAGTTATTCCCTTATTATAAACATGTAATGTTTCTTGGGATAATAAATAGCTTACATTCCAAGTTCTGACATTTTTTTTCCATATTACCAGCAAATATTTTCAGTTTTACTATTTGGAACGCAGTAGGAAGTAATTGAAATTATTGTTATTTTTTGCATTTGACTTTGATCTCAATCAATTTTCACTTTTTATACATACGAAAAAAAAAAAAATTCGAAAATTATGGGAGTACAAACATCTTGGTTGATCAAACTTTGGATATATGTTTAAGTTATTTAGTTTTCAGTTCCGAGGGCTATCCTCATTGTGGGAAAAAACCCCTCGTGAGATGCACATATCTGCCAGATATAGTTTTTTCAATTAATCGTTAATGAAATATTTTCAGGACACCCATTTATAATCACAAATACAATAAAGACGCGTGTCAAACCTGAATTGAGATCGTGCGACATACAACCTCAAACTGGAGAGGCTTCGAAAACCCAATTCTACGTTAACTGTGACTTCGATGAAGGATCATACACTTTCAAACTGTATAGTGTGAAAAATGAATCGGGTAAATGAATCCGTCAAAACAATCCAATAATATATTTTCACTGAATTAGTGATGAGCTGATGATTGGTGTTCAAAGTCATAGATTTTTAGACCCTTTTATTCTTCTATGTTCAATCATTACAATCGTTCTCACCAACACACTAAATAGTGTTGTTGTTTTAGCTTCTCCGTGTTTTAGAAAATTTCGCTTGTTGTTTGTAGCTTTCTTGAAGATGACAGTAATCACTGTCGAAAAATTGGAAATGCAGTGTTAAAATAGAACACTTTTAGCTTGCTTCACCCAATATCTTTCTAAATTCATTTGCATTATTTGTTTTTTTGTGTGGTGTTTTGTTTTTGTATCCCGAGAAGCGGGATCAGTACTTTTTTATGACCTTCACGTGCTTTTGAATCTCCCATATCATCATTTAATAATAGGACTTTTTCTAGAGATCAATTACACTAACATCAAACTGATATTATTTGCACTCAAACTGACATTACTTGCTAGTAATATCAGTTGAGTGTTAGGTAGATGAATGATCTCTAAAAAAAATTTCAACTCCAACACCAAGGGTTTCAATCTCATCGCTTGTTCGTTATATAATCCTATATTTTTCAATTTTCTATCCAAAATAACTAATAATGATGAAATATTATACAACAATGATAAATGAAGATGTCATGAACAATCCAATTTTTCAGAATTCCTGTTGTCTACCGGAAATGATTTGAGCTCAATGCCCATAATGTTGAACGAAAATAGTAAAGTGAAAGTTAAAATAATCGACCAGTATCAGTTCACAGACTTCAAGATGTTGGATGTTACTGTAAGTACTTACTGTTACGGATCACTCTGAAAGACGTCTTATAGTTGGTGAAATTGAGAAGCACTTAGATCATAAGCTCTGTGTTCGTTCCATTTCAGTTTGACTCCACCTATGTTTGACAAACTACTCAGATCAGTCTTTGAATGGCCATCTTAGGTCTATTTATCAATTGGAAATTCAAGAAATTGACTGAAATCTCATTTCTAGTATCTATTCAGGAGTGCTTAGGCTATATTTTATCATAATTGAACAAAATATTGTGAAAAAAAAACATGTAAATCAAGTTGGAGGAAGGAGAGGGAGATGTTACGCTACGTGCGCCGACTAACCGATTCGGTTCGACTTCTACGCGAACGAAGTCGCGTCAACAGCTAGTCGGTTATCTTTGAAATTATCATATTTTCTGGAACTTGTAGGTGTTTCCAACTCTCCAACCACCAAAAACACAGCATGAACTCGTAAAAGGAATAGAAGATAAATATTTCAGTGAAAAATCGAATCACTCTATAAATAGGCTGGTAGCATCAAAAGACCATGGTGAGCTGTTGCAAGTTCTTAATGTGTTAACTGAGGAAATGTCGGAATTACCGAAAGAGAACCACACGAAAACTATTATCACAGAATATAACAAAAAAATGTTGGAGATCCTCAAAGGAGTGAGTATATTTCAATTGATTCAACTCACTTGGGACATTCCTTCTTCCATTTTACATTTCTTTCTAATTGAAAAATATCAATTCGACCATTATGGAATTGGATAAAAAAATTGAATGAAAACTCAGGAGCTACCATAGTCGACCCAAGGCGCAAGACAATATGATATTGCATATTCCATTGATCTGTTCACTTCTCTATCGTTTAATTCTATTTTCATTTCTTGATCCCTTTCTCCGGTTCTGCAATACAAAAATTACTGCATATTGAAGTTGTTGAATGTATTTAATAATAATGATACTCCTTCTGCAAATTTATATAAAGTAACAGATAATATGACTTTGGATCATATAATTGATTATGAAAAATCTAAGTATATATATAAATTAATAAAAAATCTTCAGAAATGTAATATAAACGTCAAAAGAACTCGAAGCCATGGTTTGATAATTAGCTAATTTAATAAAAGAGCGAAACAAATACTTCAATAAAAAAAAGAAATTCCCCAGTTCCGAATATTTCTCAGAAAAGTATAAATTCTTCAATAATTCAGTTAAAAAAACCATTCGACAAAAAAAGTATAAGTATTACCAAGAACAATTTAGCAACACAACGCCCAAATTAATGTGGAAAGGTATAAAATCTTTATTAAACAATTCATCCGCCAATAATATAAAAATCAAAAGTTTGAATATAGATAACAACAAAATTGATGATCCATTTGATATATGTGAGACAATTAATAAACATTTCATTAGTATAGGAGATAAATTATCAAATGCAATTCCTAATACTTCTGAAATATCTGATGTCCTTTCAAGTGTTTCCTCTATTTTTTTTAACCTACTTGTGTATCTGATATAGAAGAAATTATTGATCAATTGAATTCGAAAAAAGCCTCTGGTTTTGATGAAATTAGTGTACGAATTGTAAAAGCAGTCAAAATTGAAGTTTCTCCTATTTTGTTTCTAATTATATCAAAATCTTTTGAAACTGGTATAATACCTGATAAAATGAAAATTGCAAAGGTTTCACCTATATTCAAAAGTGGCAAGAAAAATGATCCAAATAATTACCGTCCAATTTCAGTACTCCCAGTTTTTGCAAAAATTTTGGAGAAATTGGTACATATCAGGCTTATGAATTATCTTGAAAACAATTCTCTTTTATACAAAAGTCAATATGGTTTTCGAAGGTCTAGGGACACAGAGTCAGCAGCTATGGACGTTGTTTCAAACATTCAATTAGAAATTGATAAGAGCAGAAAATGTTGTGTCCTGTCTTTGGATTTGTGTAAAGCCTTCGATACGGTTGACCATAAGATATTGATAAAAAAATTATTTAATGTTGGAATCAGAGGTAAACTCCTAAAATGGTTTGAAAATTACTTGTCCAAAAGAAAACAATTTATTCAAATTGACAATGAAAAAAGTTCCCTTCAAAATATAACTTGTGGTGTACCTCAAGGGTCCATTCTTGGTCCAATACTTTTTCTTATCTATATCAACTCCCTACCAAATTTAACATTGAATGGAATGATCAAATTATTTGCTGATGATACCACTCTCATATACTTCTCAGATAGTTATGATAAAATTAAAGATAATATGAAAAGTGATCTGGATAAAATTCTCATTTGGCTTCATCAACATAAATTAACTCTAAATTTTGATAAATCTTCGTATATGTATATTTCCAAACGATCAATCAACATTCCTACTAATCCCATAGTATTCAATAATAAATTGATAAAATACACAGAAACAACTAAATTTTTAGGTTTATATATCGATGAGAGATTGTCATGGCGAAAACATATTGAAAGAATTAGAATGAAAATATCTCCTCTCATTGGAATTTTCTACAAAATCAGAAACTACATATCTCTCACATTATTGAAAAATATATACTTCAGCCTAATCTATTCACAATTGCATTATCTCATCTCCATTTGGGGGACAGCAAGTAAATCTATTATCAAACCTTTGAAAACTTTACAAAACAAAACAATTAAATGTATTTATAAATTACCTTATCTAGAATCAACAATAAATTTATACAAACCGCACAATTTATTGGACTTAGATTCTCTCCATAAACTCAAAATTAGCTGTTTCATCCATTCTATTAAAAATAATAGTAAAAAGTCAGATATTATTTTCACTCAAATTGCTGATATCCATAATTACTCCACAAGACAAACAAAATTACTAGCAACAAATAAAACACAATCAGATTTTGGAAAAAAGTCAATTTACCATGATGGCATCATAATATATAACTCAATTCCAGAAACAATTAAAGCATTTCGCTCAACAATGAAATTTAAGCAAAAATACAAACAATTTTTAATCAGCTAATGTACAATATATTTTGCATGTAGTCAACAGTTATATGTTTTTTTTTTACCTTCATTGGTATTCATCAGTTTTGAAAACCATTTCATTTTGACTGCTTACAAATATTTAATTTCGTTAAATGTATGAATTTTTTTTTCCTTTATACTTGTGTAAATTTCATTTATTGACTATGTACTTGTGTGTTTTAGTCCCTATTCATAAACATGTAATGTTTCTTGGGATAATAAAATTGAATTGAATTGAAAAAATTATGATTTACATGGCCATGATACCAGAATATCAAATAACTTTCATTTGAGTATGATTCATTCCAATAAAGGAAAAAATAACCCCATTTCATCAGCATTAATAACTTTCAATGAACTACCAGAAAAAATAAAAACATCCAAATCCATTCATATTTTTTCAAAAGAACTTAAAAAATATTTGCTTGCATAATGATGTTCACCAAATTATCAAATGAATATTATACTCCAATTTATTATTTATAGTACATAATTTTATGATGTTTTTTTTTGACTTCCTCATACCGGAACCCTGTTCTGTCTGGAAGCTGTATATTGAATAAATAAATAAAATAAGATCAATTTATTCCCAAGAAACTATTTTATACATAGGGAACATATACAATATGTATATATATATATATATATATATATATATATATATATATATATATATATATATATATATATGTTACAGTGAAGGTTTTCACGGATGGTTGAGTATGCGAAATTGGTATTCTAGGAGTTTATCCGTTGATTTGTCGGTATTGACTTTCGACGTTTCGCCAACATCTCAGTTGGCATTTTCAAGAATGTTACTGTTCCTACTTGGTGCTAGCAACTGTTGTTTGAAAAACTTCTGCCAGTTTTTAAATGATTTCTCGGTCGTAAATTGTAGCCGATATGATCTGCTCCCTCAGCTGTGGTGTCCATAATCAATCAGAATTGTGTATTAGGTATTCGACACAAAAAAAAAATTCAAAATAAATATTCTAACAAAAAACGCTTCATAGCAACTTTGCACTTGGTAATTTCAGAAAAAAATAATTCCAGTGGGTGAAATCCATTATATGTGATTTCACCTTTATAGAAAATAGATTTTCTGGGAAATTCAGTCTTGAGATTTTTAGTTGATAAATTATTGAACTGCCTTTCTCTGTGATTATATGCACTATCAAATTCAAAAAAAATCATTATAGAATGTTTTTTACCTCTTATTCATAAATAATCGATTGCAAAATAATACAAATTTTCATTTTCTAAATAGGATTGATGTCGAGGAGACGATGTTTTATAAATATATTTTGTTGGTTCCAAATATGGTAAATAGAAAATGCATTTCATTGCTTCGTTCTGTAAAGACTCAAGTGGTTTCAGAATGGTATTCGACGCAGTACCCCATATGCTAATTGAATACTGTAATTTCGCAAAAAAAATTCAAAAATAAATTAATTGTTGATATTGGAATGTAGGTCCTAATCCTCTGTCCGGTTGCACGAAAAACTATTTTCAGGTGCCACTGGAAACCAAGGAAATGGCCAAGCAAGTTGCTGTGGTGTCCAGCAAGATAGCGAAGCAGTACGAAGATGAATCTGACCCTGATATCGCTGAAATGACCACCCGAGTATGCGAAGACGCATCTAAGATATATCTGAAATATGTCCAGCGAGAAGAATATCCCAAGATGCTGTCGGATGAAATCGCACGAGCAACAGAGTAAATTCTAACGAATTTTTCCCTCATATATAAAATGTCCCATAGGAGCAATGCAATTATCGAAAACTCACAGCGGTAATTGCATTGTATCAAGTCACCATAACAACACATTTGAAACCGTATCGCTAGACGTCAGTAAACAACACAAATAAATGTCAGATAGACTTCAAAAATAGAAAAACATTTCGCGTTTTGGTGAGTGCTCCATACAATCTATAGAGGAAAGTATAAATGAACAAAAAATAACATTTCCTTGAAAATTTCTTCATTCGTGAAATATTCCAATGAATTACATTCGTGCATAAAAATGACCAGATGATTTTGCATTCAAGCGTGATATCTTATACAAATTGTATTCGGTTACTTTCGGGTACTTTCGCCAAAATATGAAAATAAACTTGCAATTTTTAGATATCACGCTTTCTTGCAAAATTATGGGTAATTTTTATGCACTCGTGCAATTATAACCGATAATTTGATTCATTCGTAGATTTTATTCTTTGTTCGTTTATTTGAATATTCATTTATTCATCTATAATGGGAGGATATCATTTTCTCAAGTCTTGATTATCAAAATCCGATTATATCCAGACGTAAAGGGCCACACATTTTCTTTTGAGAAAAATTCAATAACATATTTGGAGAATTGAGTCGATATTTCATTCATTGTTTTTTTTTTCAATGATATCGATTTAATAAGGAGTTTAAGTTAGAATTCCTGGAATCTGTGAAATGGGAAGAATAAGGCATAGCTCACAGCTGTCAGACCTCATTAGGCACATTGTGCTTCCGTCACATAAACTGAGAAAGGTACCTTACCCAGCAATTCATCAACCCCACCGTTTGGGGTAGTCGATGAAAATTGTCAACAAGTATCTCCTCCTTTCATTTTGACCTCAATGTCCAATATTCTTTCTCACAGCCCCTAGAAAAAGCTGACTCAGTCACCAACACTCTGGAGGAGTGACATCGTGATTGGCAGTGTCAGAATAAACACCCTTAGTTGTCCAAAGAGGATTGGCCATGAAAAAGAAAGAAAACTGCGGAATAAGCAAATAGAATACCTTAAGTATTGATTAAAATCATTCTTTCATCAATGTAGCAGATAAAGAAAAGTTGTGAAGGCTAGAGTAATTTAATTATAAATCTGCCCTTCACATATCTCTCCAAGGTGCATATTCCTTCCTTTCTTTAATGTTGTCCGCATAGTGCTTTGTGGAATCTGTCATAAGGGCCAGTCCATTTTTTGTAATGCAATGTACCAAGACATTGGCATGTACCTTTCATCAGTTCCTGAAATTGGTTAGCTATCTCAAGAGATTGTAGTTTGTGGTTCATCTCAATACCTTGAGAATTCACTCGCTTGTGTGGATGCCACAGATATCTTTTAGGTTTGGAGGAGTTTGTGAGGTTAATTGAAAACATTGTCAGGTGCAATGGTGTTTAAAGCTGTTTTTTCTTGTTTAACCGCATTCAAGATTGATTTCGAACCGCTTTCAATCGTGACGTAAACATTCATGTACTCAAGAAAACATACCATTTTGAAACTAAATGATAAAAGCGCCAAAATATTCAAAATTGAGAATATCTCTGAAACGAGAAACGAATGAAAACTGTGAAAGGAACTCAACTCAATGGAATCACAACTAGAAGTATTGACCTATTTCTTACCAATACTCATTGACAATGAACAGATTCATCGAATTGTTTATCTTCTACAAATGCTGAGCTCTGGGAGGGAAATAGATAATAACCTTGAAATAATAATAACCAAATGCTGTTTTTATTAGTTTTTTTATCAGCAAATTCTTTCTCATATTTTTTTCTTAAGCCAAGAAAAAATATTGTAGCAGTCCTATCTCTATCAGTCTGATTTCTACTAGTCTTCCATACAGGCACCGAAATATTGTTGGTTTGTAGCATGGCTTGTTGTTCCCTTCCAGAAAGCTGTTGCTCTATTCGTCTAACATAGCTCTTACGGGCTTCCGGATCTACAATTTGATGGATATCATTTTGGTAATACATTTTTTAATGCAAATAATACATCACCTACCTATTTGTGGAATTCTTGCAGTTTCCTTATCCACAGTCAGTATCAAATCATCAAGTTCGATATTCACCATACAATCATCAGAATTCATTTTTTAAAGGAGAATTCTTATCAATAATGTAGAAACGTTCGTTGAAACACAATTAGCAAGAACGCAAAACCAACAATCCTCAAAAACTAACCTTACTGCTAACTGCTACTGAGTACTACTGACATTAGTTGACAAAACGGTGTCAAAATTGTTGATATCCCCTCTCCTTTGAAGCTGTTTTTCTTGAAGAACCGTGTTCAATGCGTTTTGAAACCAAACATTTTGTTGTTGAATCAGTGACGTCAAAAATGATTACGGTTCATTATGTTTTGAAAGCTTCTATAAGAACGGTTCGGTTTATTTTGACACTTTTATCATTTAGTTTCAAAATGGTATGTTTTCTTGAGTACATGAATGTTTACGTCACGATTGAAAGCAGTTCGAAATCAAACTTGAATGCGGTTAAACAAGAAAAAACAGCTATGGACTACTTTTGATTTCGAACCATTCTTATAGAAGCTTTCAAAACATAATGAACCGTATTCATTTTTGACGTCACTAATTCAACAACAAAATGTTTGGTTTCAAAACGCATTGAACACGGTTCTTCAAGAAAAAACAGCTTATGTTTGCCAACGATGGTAGAATTGGCAATTACCACAATCCACCAGCGGCGACTCATTAAGCCACGGCTACAGTATAGATGTTAATAAATTGAAGAAGTCTTGGTGGGAAAGAGACAGAATTTCGAAATTGAGTCCAGAATTATTTGTTTTTTTTTTCTTGGGAATGTGTGACCCTTCTACATCTTCCTCAAGTAAAAAAAAGTTTTGATAAATTTTGCACGATCCAGCTTCCTTGATTACTTGTTAATAAAATGGTGAGTCTTGTTTACTGGTTGCTGGGCCAATATGTTGAAATCAACAACTGATTATGTTTGTAAATCATAGTAGATTTTACCAGTCAATAATAATAGTTATTATTGAGAGAAGTATACTCTACTTTATTCACGACTAATTTATTCATCATAAATAAATGATTCTTCAGTTTCATTCATCTCAATACAAATACACAAACACTACCTACGCGTTTGACATTGACACTTTGAAGTTTGGTTATATCGTTTCCATGGTAATATTCAATTCGAGAAATTTTGTGATAGGACTACAAGAGGAAATAAAGGCAGAGACTATTAATCCCTTGCCATTACTCCCTCAGGGCATAATATATGGCATTATTCTGAAGGAACCATAAGTATACTACTCACATTGTGTATTAGTCGTAAAGTTTTG
The DNA here is from genome assembly GCA_032362365.1 of Zygogramma bicolorata. Taxonomy (NCBI): domain Eukaryota; kingdom Metazoa; phylum Arthropoda; class Insecta; order Coleoptera; family Chrysomelidae; genus Zygogramma; species Zygogramma bicolorata. Next base: position 100,855 of record JAVJAQ010003302.1, on the reverse strand, counting down.
GAGTGGGCCGCGCTTTTCTCAACAGTTTTTGTGACTTCAGTTATAGCTGAACTTCATCCATTATTATAACAGATACATTTTCCAATATTTAAAATAACAGTGCTTCGAATTTTGTGATAACTTTCTTTGAAGTGAATAAATATCGCTACAATTATTTAAAAAAAAAGGCGAACGAAAAATCATTCTGAACTGGTGAATGAACCGAAAGAAACTATTCAAATTCAACAAGTCGACGCAAAGACGAAATTTCAGACAAATTTGAGAAGTTGTTTGATCCGAATGCTGATGAAGAACACTTCTCGTGGTACAAAAGTTGCATGGCCAGCTATATCAGCGGAGAAAAAATTCGTCGTCGTCACTACATAGGGCGCTGGAAGAAAGAGCTTCATCAACAACACAGGGCGTAGCTGGATCATCAACTGACCTGCAAATCAAAAAGAAGCAACAGCGATTCGTCGAGTGACTCATGATGTTCCATTTGTGGAATACGACGAAAACCAAAATAAAAAAAAGTCATCTTTCAACTGGAATTTCAGCAGCTTTGCTATTTTTCAATGCGTCGATAATACTATGAAATTTTCACAAGAATTTATTATACGAAACACCAGAAGATTTGTTTGCAGAAACTTCCAATATCATACGTCGTGTTAAAGAAATTACGTTTCATTACCAATATCTCCTAGTAACGAAAGAGGTCGACCAACAACAAGTATCACAAAAACAGTTACTGGCTGCTTTTGACAAATTAATGGCGGATATAAAAGACGGTGTTTCGACGACCGCTTTTGAATTGACATACTTGGCTCAACGCATGACTGTACTCGCTAGAGTAGAGGATGTAGTTCTAATCGTGATCTCAAAGTGATGCTGATCGATAAATTTGGTGACAAGGTTTTATTCTCATATCTTACTGAGAGGAAGCAATCTTCTTTGGTTTTCATGGCAGGAAGTTCATTGAGGAAATAGCTGAACGTTTACGTCGGCTAGACTGTAGCAAAATAGTCATGTGTGCTAAGGAATTACGGAAGGAACTATCCACTACTGAACGTATACCAGAGGACAAGTTGTGTGATGAAATTCTTATAGAAGATGCCGCGAAGAAATGCACGTTCACGCCGAAATGGAAGACTTTCAAGCCTCATTTAGCAGTCAAAATCTAAAATTGTCAGGCAATACACTCCATGAAGCATTAGCGGTGTTTAGTCATATATATCAGTGTAACGAACCGAAAGACACCGCAACATACAGCTCTGGCCGAATTCATTCACCACCTACCTAATTAAATCGAAACATATCCTACACTGTTGAAAAATCTTAGACACTGTGACAATGACTTTCAAGGGGACATTAAGCGGCGAAGATTCTATGACCGTTACAATCATGATAGTTAATCAACAAAAGAATGATGAAAAGAATACCTCACTGGTTGGAATACCAGAGTGTTCGGCAAAATTTCCGGTTGGGAGAAATGTGGTCACCGGAGTCGATGATTGGCCTTGGTAGAGGAAACAGGCCGACGTTGAATAAATCATTTGAAAAAAGAACACCTCAGACACTGCTAAACCAAAACTAACTGAAACTGACTCCAAATATTTATATCAAGTCCTTCAACCAAAATCCCAGCTGGCCATTACCAATGGATATGAAGACTCCAAAAAATCTTCAAGCTCCAAGGTAATAGGTCTTCTGAATTGTTAGATTTGAAGTCCAATCACCTAGAAGCAGATTGAAGGATTTTCAGCCAAATTTTTGTTGCTGTTCGTGGAGGAATTGAACAAGTTTTTATAAATTGTGCAGATTCCGATGTTTTCGTACTCAACATCCACTTTTGGCATAAGCTATCGAATAGTAGTTTTTGAGGGATTTGGTTTGAAGGATCGGCCAAAAAAACCCTTTCGAGCTGGGATTCAATTCAAATGTATCTGAAATTATTAGAACTTCTGATGTTTTTCATTTACATTGCTTAAGGGCTGCAATACATGGGCCTCCGAACTTACTCCAATTCGGTTGATGAAAGACGAGATGGAAAGTTGTACCCGGTGCAAATGGCAAAACCACCTATGACAAATTCTTTGATCAGGCTGAATGCCTGACAATGTTCTGCACTTGTAGAAAAAGCGAAATCAATTGTATTTTCCTTTGCAAATGCATCGGCAATAATTGTCAAAACTTACCTGAATAAATTTTTCACTACTTATTAATAGGTAAACCACTTTTTTTATTAAATTTTTATTGAATTAAATCATGCCGTTTTTTCCATACCTTACCTAAACCAGGTGTTAATAGTCAATAACATTTTTTTTTTCGCAGCTACAGCGATGGAAGCGAAAACTATTATAGGGCTGAAAAAAAACTGGCCATAATTTCGTCCGGCAACCTCCACATCATCATTTATTAAGTCTTTCTTAACTCAAATCATCAATCAGAATGAGGTCATCGGTTTTTGCATACGGAATGTTTCGCAGCGCTTGCACTATGATGGTTAATTTCTTGAACCAACGCGTCTAAAAGAGTTAAGATGATTTTTATCAAATTATCATATATTCAAGTAATTTGCTAAGCAAAATTTCGAAAATCATGGAGATGCAGCACACAATTTGACCGTTCACACTTGGTGCACTCGGGATATAACCCCCGAACACAATTTGGACCGCAAAAAATGGTAGCATAAATATATCAATATCACTTTTGATATTTCAGCTATCAGGTGAAGATTTATTTTTCTGAATCAAGGATGAAAATGCTAGAATCGTGCAAAGAACGATGTACTCACCTCTACAGTTGAGCACTACAGATCTCAGACAATTTTCTTTAATTGGGAAAATGTTCTTACCGTTCATAATACTTGATAAACTGTGGCGATTATGTTACAGGATGTTTGCTGGTTGTTCCCGAGGGACATCGGGAACGAATATGGAAATACTCGAAACTGGACATGAAGTTATTGTGACGACAACTACTGCTTCTCCTTTGGTCGATTTTCCGATAATCCAAGAAGATTATCCCGATTACATAGATGACCAGAATCTTTCGAAAATTTTAACAAAAGTATGTTCCATTTCCATTCGATACAGGCGTTAAAGAATAGCGTTTCCGATATATCATAACTTTATCAATCACCCGTAAAGTCGTATGTTAAACCATGAGACCCCACCTTCCCTCAACTCATCTAGTGGATATTTCTGAGGCATGAAAATGGAATCGTTCCCAAAAGAATGAAAATAGCAAAAGTTGAACCGGTATTCAAAATTGGAAAAAAAGAAAATTTGAATAATTATAGGCCCATATCCATATTACCCGCCATGTCCAAAATTCTCGAGAAAATTATGAACCAAAGACTTTTCGATTATTTACAAAAAATTAATTTCTTATACTGTGGACAATATGGTTTCCGAAGATCCAGTGACACAGAATCTGCTGTAATTGAATTGATAACAAATATTCAATTGAAATTGGATCAAGACTTTCATTGTGGATTGTTGTCACTGGATTTATCGAAGGCTTTTGACACAGTCGATCATAACATTCTGTTGAAAAAATTATTCAATATAGGCATAAGAGGTTTGATTCATCAATGGTTTGAAAATCACTTGAGCAATAGACAACAGTTTGTTTGTATGGGAGACAAAATGAGTTCACTTAGAAGTGTAACATGTGGTGTCCCACAAGGTTCAATTCTGGGACCTGTTATATATATATATATATATATATATATATATATATATATATATATATATATATATATATATAAACTCGGTTTCAGAGCTGAATTTGAGGGGTGAAATAAAATTATTTGCAGATGACACAACACTGATTCATTGCGAGAAAAAAGAAGAAGATATTATTCGTTACATTGATGACGATTTAAAGAAAATTTCGTCATGGTTGAATAGTCACAAGTTAACTCTGAATATTGGAAAATCCTCATTTATGTTATTGGGAAGAAAACCAAATCATAGTAAGAATAACATTATTTTTAATGGACAAAATATAGAATATTTGGGAGTAACAAAATTTTTAGGATTATACATTGATGAACAACTCTCTTGGAAAAATCATATTGAATATTTAAGAAAAAAAATATCACCATTAATTGGTATTTTGTTCAAAATTCGAAACTATATTCGTTTGAAACATCTCAAATTAATATATTACAGCTTTATTCATTCAAAACTACAATACTTGATATCAGTATGGGGAAATGCTAACGCTTCGATCATACGTCCCCTAAAATCTCTGCAAAATAAAACAATCAAATGCATATTCAAATTACCTTTTCGATATCCCACTTTCGATTTATATGTGAAAAATGAGCTTTTAATTATCACCTCTTTATATAAATTGAAAATTTGTTCTTTCATCCATTTCGTAAAAAATAAAAATAAACATTATTCTCTAACCTTCAACACAATTGGAACAATTCATAAATATGAAACTAGGCAGTCCAAAAATCTGAGTACAATCAGTAGAATCAAAACAAACTTCGGAAAGAAATCAATTGTATAACAATAATAACAGCTTTATTCCATGATACTTTACAGTGTGGAACAGGGTATAAATTGAAGAATAAAAAAGAAAAATTAATCATAAAAATCGGAAACGCTATAAAATGTTTTCTCTATCAAATACTCTTTGAATTTCTTCTTGAACTTGTATTTGGAGAGTCTTCTAAATTCTTGAGGAACACTGTTCAAAATTTTCAAAATTTGATACACAACAGTCTTCTGTATTTGGGCAAATTTCGTTTGGGGTAATTTCAGTTTCAAAGATCTGGTGCAGTGGAAATGATCCGTTTCGTACTGTTTTAGGAATTCTTTGTAATTAGTCATCGCGAAATATACACATTCATAAATATAAATACAGGGCAGTGTGAGGATTTTTTGTTGTTTGAATAACTCTCTGCAACTGTCTTTCTTTTTGAGTTTAAAAATATTTCTAATGCAGGTTTTTTGCATTTTGAAAATTCTATTCACTTCAACAGAATTTCCCCATAATATTATTCCATATTTTAGTCTGGAATATATATAAGCATAGTATGCGTTCAAGGCTGCATTATGGTTTACGTGTAATTTTATTGTTCTTATTGCAAAAATGAATGAGCGGAGTTTTTTGGCAAGAAAGTTGATATGTTCTTTCCAGTTAAGTTGTGCATCTACCTCGATACCGAGAAATTTGGAATTTTGTCTTGTTTCAATAGTCTCTACTCCATGGCTCATCTTCAAGTTTGATTCTTTTCGGAAGCTGAACTTGATAATATTTGATTTTTGAATATTCACTTTCAAATTGTTTCCACTATACCAATTTTTTACATTTTGTAAAGATTGAGGAATCGTATTCATCAAATCAGTGGAGTATTAATATATAACAAACTACCAAAGAAATTAACTGAAGATTTTTTTGACAAACGCTTCAAAAAAAACTTGAAAAAGTATTTGATCCAGTAACACTTCTCTTTTTCCATCTGACATTGGATTGATTCATAATGAAAATCTTCTTTTTAATGCATGAATTGTAATAGTAATTTAGTTTTAAGATCCCTTCTTTATAAACATTCATGTTTCTTGGGGTCAATAAAAATTGATTGATTGATTGATTGATCTTCAATACATGATCTACGGTTAATTGGTTCCCCCTCTCTCTTTCTCTGACTCGAAAGAATTCTATCCGAAATCTCAGTATCAAGCGTTTTGAATCGATGGTACACCTGCCTCTTCGTGTCCTCACCATATATGACTACATTTTATCGCGACAATCTCTTTCCGCTTCAAAGGACCCCGCACCAAATACATGGGAAAATGGCGTTCAGCCAATTTTGATAATTTTTTGGGATATTGTTGTACAAGTCCCTAGAAGTTACACATTCAAGTTTAAATTAGTTTCTATGTCCGGTTTAGGATATATGAATTTTTGAAAATCATAAAAATTGCTTTTTTATCAAAACATAGCAAGGTTCACTCATCCAAAAGTATTACTTTTTAGATGATGAGTAACAAAATAGTAGCATTGTTGGTTAGAAGAAAGTCGAATAGCATGTCAGTCAGTCGGTCGTTGCGATAGAAGAAGCCACCTATTATACAGGGTGGTTCAAAAATAGCGACAATTTAGGATATTTTGCTAATCTTTATCAACGGTCCCATTAGTGAGACTGAGCAGTTTTCATTAGCAAAATACCTATTGGGATTCTTTTCTTCTGACAAGAAGATTTCCTCTGAAAGTTTCGACTTTTTTACAACACAGTAATTTTTTTTTTTTTTCAAATGTTTGTTTTGTCCAGATCCATATAAATCTTGTGTTGACAAAACACTATAGGCTTCTACGGAAAGGGTTCATGATAAATATTTATAGCTATTGACGGAATCTTTACGAGGTGTAAAGAACGATATGGATCTAGACACCGAATTTTCATCAGGAAATAAGATTGGATAATATCTTTTAGAGGAAATCTTCTTGTCAGAAGAAAAGAATCCCAATAGGTATTTTGCTAATGAAAACTGCTCAGTCTCACTAATGGGACCGTTGATAAAGATTAGCAAAATATCCTAAATTGTCGCTATTTTTGAACCACCCTGTATAATAGGTGGCTCCTTCTATCGCAACGACCGACTGACTGACATGCTATTCGACTTTCTTCTAACCAACAATGCTACTTTTTTGTTACTCATCATTTAAAAAGTAATACTTTTGGATGAGTGAACCTTGCTATGTTTTGATAAAAAAGCAATTTTTATGATTTTCAAAAATTCATATATCCGAAACCGGACATAGAAACTAATTTAAACTTGCATGTGTAACTTCTAGTGACTTGTACTACAATATCCCAAAAAATTATCAAAATTGGCTGAACGCCATTTTCCCATGTATTTGGTGCGGGGTCCTTTGATAGCTTGCGTAGTAGAGTTAATCCATATTTGAATTTATGTCGCAATATAAGTGGATCTTAGAATCCATCCGATTGAAAAAAATCAAACTTAACAGCAATATGTCTAATGTCGTAAATTTCTTGTGTTCTAATGAAAAAAAAACTGCTCTTTTCGTGAGATCATACTTTCGTTTCTTAATTTTTTGTTCTCCACATTGGGAATATAAATCATCATATGACAGACAGTTGAGACAATAAACACTTAATGTGACGTTGGCTACTCCTTTATCTCGTGGTTTCGCTTCTCTTCAAGGCGACCAGTTTGATCCAATCCTATTCATCAACTGTAAAACCGTATATATCGATTAGCTGGATGGGATCCAGTCGAGTCAAACCCATTTTGAGCGGATCTCAAAATGTGAGATAAATGTATTTTATATCTATAAACTGATAGCATCAAACTACATAAAAGGTCCAGAGCTTTATAAATTCCAGCTTTTAACGGCTCAATTTTTTTTTCATTTTTTCTTGCATTTTACTTTGAACAATAATTTGAACATTTATATCATCTCTACGCTATAAATATGTAAATGTTTAAATCAAGACATAACAAAAAACATGCATTTTGTTACGATATTTCCTTGGGTTCGTTTATTAAAATTCCAAACAACACTAAACTATTTTCATCACAACGATTGTTGATTGATTGAAAAAACTATGCAAAGCAATACTAAAACACTCTGCTAGACTCCCTACACTTCGACTTGTGCACTTAGCAATACCAAAGGTCTCTCTACTAGAAACTCTGAAGAACTATCTGCCGTAGCGATATATCGCTTCCGTATATATACTTGCGTACGCCTATGGATATTTTCCAGTCAAATCTCGATTATGTGTATGGAATTTTCTACGCGAGCCGAGATCCCGCAGGTAAACAATCTTCCTTCGACCCCTCATATTTTTTTGCGTTTACCAGCGACAGGGCCGGCACTAGGAGATTTCGTACAATATTCATAAATATGCTCGAAATAAATCGACTGAATGATATAGCGGGAAACAGCTAACAGTGGCTTGTATTTGATTCGATTAACTGCTTTGGTGTGATCTACCATTTTTTTCTTCAGTATCAAACCGCATCCGAACAATTGGTTCGTCAATGCTTCTTGAACTCTAAGACGGTTGCGCTGTCCATGGTCGTTCACGATGACACGAAGTTCGTGGGTACCGACAAGTTCCAAATCACAGCCACCAAAAAACGTGGGCATGACATCCCAAACGTGAACATATCGTCTCAGAACGTGCATTTGTTCGCATCAGAAGATTTCGTTCGGTACAACGACAAGGAAATCAGTGTTTTGGTAAGTTTCATTCCAAGATGCATAGAGACCCCTGGTGCATTGGCTTATATTATATATATATATGATAACTTTCATTCCCCAAGAAACTACAAAGTTTCTAGAAGGGAAAAATATTAACTCAATATTATACAATAAAGAAAAAAAGGCAATGAAATCAGACTGTTTCATTGTAGAAAATGAAAAAAAAAATGGCAATAAAAAAACAAATAAAATATTGCCAATTATCTATTTCATAAAATGTTTTTTCAATTTGGCTTTGAAACGGAGTTTTCCATATTTCTTCATTGCATCTGGTAATCTATTATAAAAAATGATTCCTGTGTGATAAATTGACTGTCGTCCTATATTAGATTTGAATTTCATCGTTGATAAATTTTTGGAAGATCTGGTTGAATGACTGTGCTGATCACTATTAATTTTGAAAATAAGATTTGAATGTTTTAGTTTGTTTTTAACCAAATGTATGAAGGTACAAAGTTTGAGTGTATATAATGAGGATATATCCAAAAGATTATTAGGTTTATATAAATTTTTTGTTGGTTCCCGATAATCAAGTTTATATATACATTTAATCAATTTATTTTGTAGGGTTTTCACAGGTTTTACTAGTATTTTTGTTGCCGCTCCCCAAACTGAAATTAAATACTGGAGTTTGGAATAAACTAGAGAAAAATAAATGAGTTTCAGATATTTCATAGGTATAAAATTTCTCAATTTGAAAAGGACACCAATCATTGGAGATATTTGATTTCTCAACATTCCTATATGTTTAGTCCACGTTAAAATTTCACCCACATGTAGTCCTAAAAATTTGACAGCAGAGGATTATTCAATAATTCCATATTTTAATTGAATGGGATCTTCTGATAGGAATGAATCTGATTTTTTACAAATATACATAAAAGATGCCTTTTTGAAGTTCAATGTTAATTTGTGACTATTCAACCACGATAATATTGTCTGAAGATCCATTATCATGTTAATTTTTATTTCTTGTTTATTATTTCCCCTATATATTATAGACGTATCGTCTGCAAACATTTTAATTTTTCCTTTCAATTTCAAATCAAAAAGAGAATTCACATATATGAGGAAAAGAACCGGTCCAAGAATAGAAACTTGAGGAACGCCAGTTTTTGATGAACTGACTCCTTTCCCCATATAGACGAATTGCTCTTTTTTTGATAAATAATTTTGAAACCAGGTATGAACTATTCCCCTGATCCCTATTTGATAAAATATACTTAAAAGAATTTTGTGATTAACTGTATCAACGGCTTTTCGAAGATCTGGTCATAGGAGACCACATTGTTTATTATGGTATACTAGGCTGGGGCGGAGTGAAAGAAATATACATTAAAAAAACTAGAGATACATACATACAGAAAGGATTCCTGAAAATAATTTATAATGAAGACTGGCAATATTCAACTGAATTATTATACAAAAAAGTGAAAAAATTGATATAAATCAATTATATATTTATAGAATGATGATTTACATTCATGAAAATGAAACAAATATCATTTGAAATCAACTCGAATAATATTATTATACCAGAAAATCCAAATTCTCGCGCTATCTCGATTTTGAACAATGTTAACTAAAGGAATCGTTTCGAGAGACTGCCAATAGATGGCCCACTTTATGATTCGTAACGTCAAATTTTCTGCACGTCCGACGGCAACTTTGTAGTTTATAGGCATTTGAAAACACTCGCTTGAAAGAACTTTTTTTCCATGATTTTGAATTATCCTTTTCGTATTATATATATTATATATACTTCCTCACTAGGCACGTAACAACCATTGTCACTTATACTGGAAAAAATATATTGAACTGGGAGATTCTGAAAAACAATCCGTTGATCACACAAGTTTGTTTCCTTCTTCGTCAGAAAAAAGTCGCGTTCTATTATCAATGAACATCAATTTTTTCCCAGGATTTTCAAAACTATCTTCTATTTTCGAAATATGCGTTGAAACCGTCATATATTTTCTAATACTGAGAAGGTGAAAAAATTCACTCAACAGTAGCACTAGTAACGAAGAGAACATGGAAAGTACAACTTGAAATGAAACGTAGAAAACTAATTAGAAAAGAATTGAATATTGAGTTTATCGGAACTTCCAAACGCTTTCAAATACTTCAAATCGAAGTATCAAACGATCAACCTCGTCTGTAAGGGGTTAGCTTTCTATTGGGCATTCCAAATACTTATCAAAACTGTCGAATGAATCAATACTATGACATCTGCCCCTTGTAACTTTCGTTTGTTCTTTTCAAAGGAGTGTGATTTCCATGGTAAAACTGGTTATTGTTCCTCAAACATCACGTGCTCTGGAATGTTCAATCTACACAAATTTTGTGAACTGAATATTTTATTGGCGAACGAAAGATCCCGCCAGAGTTTAACCAATGATATCATCGATGTCGAAATTCACTCGTGAGCTGCCGCTTGATTGGAATTGCAGATTCGAAAAATCGAATTTGCATCAACATCTTCATCAAAAAATAAACGAACTCACATCGATTTCTCATATCGAGAGAATTAACTAAACAAAAGCATATCAATAAACGCAGCCGGATTTTTATGCATCTTGTTCCATTCCAAATTATTTTTTTGACTAAACCGACAATTTTCCCTCATTTCGTTTCCTGTTCGAATCTTATCCAAAAAAACTTCGTCAATGACGATTAATTCTATTTTTTTTGTAGCCAATCTAACGTTTTTCAACAAACCAGAGACGTATTTGCCGACATGACAACCCTTGACACTCTCTGTACAGATCGATTACCCTAACACCAAACTGATATTATTTGCACTCGACACGTGTTTCGATAACAGGGTTAGCATCTTCAGGAAAGGAAAATTATTGTTTTTGAGTATATTGGCAGGGGCGGATTTATCATTAATATTATCGTTTCAGTTATGTACGTCCACTAAAAATCCTTTTTGGTGGGTACGAGGAGAAAAAATCCCGACAACTATAGCTATGTTAGAGTTTACCAACGAGGGAAAAGTAATTTCGAACTTTGTGAGGCCATTCTCGATATCATTCAAGAACAATGAACGCGCCTCCCCAATCAAACAGTACACAGCGACAACACCAAATCAACCGAATGATACGCAAATCCAGGAAATTTATGATTTCGAAAGAATGACGATGTTTCGTATAGACGTCTTCAGGAATCAAGGATACGTTATTGAGTTTTCGAATTTGACAACGGATAACAATCTGAATGTGAGTATACCATCATAGTCCAAGAGCTAGTGAAAAAGTTTGGGTAGGTTCATGAGGCAGTACAAAAAAGTCTGTAATCCTTTTGAAAAATCCCTAAATGAGATAGTCGAAGTTTGGCTGAAGGGTAGCGGCCACTTACCAACCCCCGAATTTTTTATAAGAGAAATTTTATTCCAATTAAAAAAAATTGAAGAATTCTGAAATTTTTATGCCTTCAAGTTCAAGTCAAGTCTCAATGTTAACTAGACTATTGAAAATCTTTTTTCGAAAATAAAAAACTGGTTTCAGAATATCAGATATGTTTTTCTCCTCATCTGATTCCGATATTCAACACTGCGTTTTGTGATAGCGATAATTTAATATTTGAATTTTTTTAGGTTTACGTTTCAGATTTCTTCAAACCCACTCAGAAGGATTTCATGAAGCAATCAATGAAAATCAATGTCACTAATAGCAGGATGTTTATCGATCATAATCATGATTACGATGTTTGGCATTATATGTGTGTTTTGCCTGAAAAAGTTGGGAAAAATTCGTAACTCACATGGCTTATAATTTTAACACGTTTCTCATTGTAGGATGAAGAGATATTAGAATTCAACTTTAGTGTGTACACCATGTCTTGTTTCAGGTGGGATTCTTCGGTCAGAAATTGGGTATTTTCATGTGGGGTGAGAATGTTAATCAAGTAATGTATATAGACTGTTGTTATCCCACCGCTGATACCAACTTTTTTTTCGGTCTTTTTTTTCCAGATAGAACCAGTCGAACCACTATCATTTCCAATGTTAACCTATCATTTGTATTTTAGGCGGCAGAAACATCCACTGTAGAACGTATCGATTGTCTCTGTTATCATTCCTCAGTTCTAGTTGGCAGGATAAGAAACAACAATCTCAGAAAGGAAAATTCGACGGCCTTCATTGTTTATGAAGTGGAATTACAAACAAGCTTTATAATTTTCATTTCAGTGGCAGTAGCGTTCTTTTTATATTGTGTCCTACTGATGTATATTACTATTGATTCAAGAAGGGTAAGTCCAATAAAATAAATAATGAACATTCATCTAATTTTTTTTTCGAAGAAATATATTTTTTTATAGGGCGACTTCATTTTTGAAAAATCTCGCATATTATGAATCAATGAAAATATACAACAGGCTTATTTTTACGGAGAGGGAAGCTTTGAGATAGTGATTTTTGTTTTTTTTTTCCGAAAAAAAATCACTGTCTCAAAATTCGAAAAAATTTTTTTCTAGCAAACCACTGGAAAAAGCATTTACTTTTTGAGTGATATACCCAGTTCTTATCAATTCGGATATCTCTTGATTGTGAAGACAGGAAGTAGATCTAACTCTGGAACAACGTCGAATGTGGTCTTCAAATTATTTGGAAAAAGTTCAGAGAGTAAGGTAAAAGATTCTTGTGATTATTCTTTTATATATCGATTTATGTGTTCCTGTACATGTGATATCTTTTAAGGCACATGTCTTCAATTACCCTGACCCCGAAAAGAGAATTTTACAGCGGAATCAGGAGGACTGGTTCTTTTTAGCAACAGAATTTTACTTGGGGGACATAGAGAAAATGGAAATTTGGTTTGACTCTTTGGGATTCAAACCCTCATGGTATGTAAAATTTTTACTATTTCGATGATTTATTTAGAGAAAATCTTTCAATTCAATTCAATTCAATTCAATTTTATTATCCCAAGAAACATTACATGTTTATGAATAGGGACTAAAACACACAAGTACATAGTCAATAAATGAAATTTTCACAAGTATATGAGGTAAAGGAAATATCAACCTTTTTTATTATCAATTCAATGTCACATTGACAACAACATTCAAAAACTATCTACAAAGTGATAATTAAATAAAGATGAACCACTACAAAGGAAAAAAGAAAAAATTCATACATTTTTTAACGAAATTAAATATTTGTAAGCAGTCAAAATGAAATGGCTTTCAAAACTGATGAATACCAATGAAGGTAAAAAAAAAACATAACTGTTGACTACATGCAAAATATATTGTACATTAGCTGATTAAAAATTGTTTGTATTTTTGCTTAAATTTCATTGTTGAGCGAAATGCTTTAATTGTTTCTGGAATTGAGTTATATATTATGATGCCATCATGGTAAATTGACTTTTTTCCAAAATCTGATTGTGTTTTATTTGTTGCTAGTAATTCTGTTCGTCTTGTGGAGTAATTATGGATATCAGCAATTTGAGTGAAAATAATATCTGACTTTTTACTATTATTTTTAATAGAATGGATGAAACAGCTAATTTTGAGTTTATGGAGAAAATCTAAGTCCAATAAATTGTGCGGTTTGTATAAATTTATTGTTGATTCTAGATGAGGTAATTTATAAATACATTTAATTGTTTTGTTTTGTAAAGTTTTCAAAGGTTTGATGATAGATTTACTTGCTGTCCCCCAAATGGAGATGAGATAATGCAATTGTGAATATATTTTTCAATAATGTGAGAGATATGTAGCTTGAGCTGGAATATAACTTTTCTAGGTACTGTTCTGAAATAGAAGTTTTCGATCTGCAGAAGAATAAATACTGGTTGTTCCATATTGGATATCGCTTCGAAATATCCAACAGAGAAAACTTTTTTCTTACTGCTTGGCCAGAAAGTGAACAAGATGCAGTGAAAAAACGATTTTCATTGAAGAAATTCACATTACAGGGTTGTCATTTCTGGAATATATTTCAGTAAGTAAATATTAGGTCAAATTCTAACACGTAAAAATTATTCTTGACGTGTTACAGAATTCAACTCCTTTTTCTTTTTCGAATATATTCCAAACCTAAGCCGAACACGAACAGTATGCTGCTTTAATCGTATCACAAAAAGCATTTTTTTGGCTTATCTAGAAATATTCATTCATTATATTTTGTGATCAGCGGTATATTTCAAATATCTTGTTTAGATCCAGTGCATTATTATTTTAGTAATTTGTTGCAGGTTTTATTTCCAATATTGCCTTAATTCTTACTCACGTTCCTTTTCTAAACTTTTTGAGTTTTTATTTTGTTTGTTTTCCAGTCTCTTGATTTTATTCTCATTTTAGTCTAATTTTTCGACTCAATACATTTCATTAATTATTATATCGACAATGGAAGTTTGAACCAAAGCCACCCTTCAAGAAATTTCACACCCTGTCAATCAGATTTCCGATTTTCAAGGGACGATGAAGTCACCATTTCAAGAACGAAGAGACTAACAATCATGTTGTCCATCTTCATGACCACATACGCGCTAATTTTGCTCTTCTACGGCTGTCCAAGGATGGAAAATAGCGACAGTTTGGGGCATTTCTGGGATTTCAGCTTCCACGCTATAATCATCTGGTATGCAATTGCCGGTTTCACGTGCACGTTTCTCATACATTGGCCCATTGTTTATTTCTTCAGGTAAGAAATAGCATTTACGAAATTGCTTAGTCGCATTGGGATGATTGAGGAGACCTGCCATAGTTGTGGTTTATCCGAGCTGGGTTTTGTTACTGTTGGTCATTAAATTCCTTGTTCCTCAGCAAATCCAATCTTATACTCCAGTAAAGGAAGTAAAAACTGGCTGGACTAATTCGAGACCAATTGGAGATACTCGGAGTAACTTGAATTTTGTTAAGAAAGGTGCCCAGTATCCGAGTAAACAACTTCCGTTACTGGGAAA
The DNA here is from genome assembly GCA_032362365.1 of Zygogramma bicolorata. NCBI lineage: Eukaryota > Metazoa > Arthropoda > Insecta > Coleoptera > Chrysomelidae > Zygogramma > Zygogramma bicolorata. Next base: position 85,697 of record JAVJAQ010003302.1, on the reverse strand, counting down.
AAGCGCGGGGGGTGGGGGTGGGGGGTTGAACTCATTGGGGGGGGATTAAAAAAATTAATAATGAAACCAATCGATAAATTATCATTTTTTAACATAAAAACATTGATTGCAATTTTTCATAAAAATGCACCCCTTTCGAGTAATAGCGCAAGGAAAAGTGTGATTTTTGCAAAAAAAATTAAAAGTTTTTAAAGTTTTTTTAAATTTACTGAAAATCTGTTAGTTTTACAAAAAAATCATACATTACTTATTTGAAGTATTTTAGTTGACAAATAAAGTGGTTTTTGCTTTATTTTTGTACGATTAATATTAAAGGAGATATGACATGGCAAAAATGGTTGCTTAACGAAAAATGAAGAAACCGGATCGTTCTGGCGTAAATATCTCGAAAAATATAACTTTTACGAAAAAAATGATTCCTATCATTTTGCAAGATGACAAAATCGGGAAAATTTTGAGACCAACCAGAACCGTTTTAAATAAGAAGAAAAAAAGTTATGGGCAAAATAATTTTTTTTCAAAAAATTTTAATGCCAATTTTTTTGCGCCATATGGGCTAAGGTGCTTGGAAAAAAAAATCCTCTGGTGAAAAGTCAGAACACTTCGTCCTAAATATGTCCAGCCATTTTTGGCCCTATCGGGTAATTATTGTTTATGTTTTGGCCTGCGAAAGTTGGGTAAAATCGTGTATTTTTTAAAACATTTTCAGTTTTTGACCAGCAGCATGAACATTATTTATTTTAAACAGCCAAATTTTTTAGCATTCATTCCAGGATAGTTGTATTTCAATTTTTTGTTATAAGTTTTCAACTTTAAGCAAATGTGTCCGTTTAAAATTGCCTATTTTATGTTTATAACGGTAAATGCTCTTTTTTGTCGGGCGAAATAAAAAAAAATTGGCCCATCTAATTCGAATGTTGCATATGACATGAAATTTTGGCGATAACCTTAGCTTTAAAATGGTTCCTGGTACATCTCGTTATCATTAGCCAAAAAATAGTTATGGCCAAAAAACCTTTTTTTTCCATCAATCACATAAAATTTTTATAGTTAATCCATTGGGACCCTCTATTTATAAGTTTTATGAACATTTTTCGTGCAGTACTGTATGTTTAGATGATAAGCCAATTAAATTCTGCTGTCAAATTTCAAATCCCGACTCTAAAAAAACAACCCTAAAGAAGGGTAGTTTTTACGGTTTACAGGGTGTTTCAGAAATTTCTGACATTAAAATCTTAATCAGTGACCCAAAAAACCCCCGGTACCTATTTTTACGAAAATTCATTTAATATTGCCCGAGATATTAAATATTTATTAATTTTGGGCCAAAAAAACAGTTTGGCCAAGATTTACAGCGTTTTGGAGCTTTGCCCAGTAACCAAACTTGTTTACTCGGATACTTGACACCTTTTTTGACATATTCCAAAAAATTTTAAGTTGATCTGAGTGGTCTCGAATTAGTCCTTCACTTTAATAAAAAATTACTTCCTTCACACGAGTATTAGATGAACCTCAATTATGACCGAGAGATGCGAACTGTCCCTCACTTACTGAAAGAGAATGATCTGAAAATAAGTGGCATGCCTGGAAAGTTTCAAACGTGGAAATATTCGATAGTTCAATAGTACCCATAACAATAAAGGCCGAGCCAATGAAAACGAAAAAGGCCGATTTCTCATAGTTGGCGTTTAGAACTCAAACCCGTTATTTACTTGGGAGCTATGACTTCGAACATATTTTCAACTTCGTCATTTCATTCTCTAGAAGAGGTGATATCCAACTTTTCAATTTTGAATGGGATGAGGTCCAAGCGAAACCTAGTTTCAAAGATCGTCAATTTAAGTAAGTTATTTATTATCCCAAGAAACATAACATGTTTATAATTAGGGAATAACTATAAGCAGAAAATCATGATAAGTATTGGAAATGGAAAAACAACAATAATATTTATAAACGAACATACAGTCAAAAATGAAATTGCTCTACGCGAAGGTCAATTGAGCGAAGAGGAAAAAAAATAAATTAATATAGAAAAATTAAAAGAAAAAACAAAAAGTGTAAAAAAATGTTTTTTTAATAGCTATTAGCTGAATAAAAACTTTTTCGAATTCTGCTTGAATTTTATTGTCGATCGATATACTTTTATTTCATTTGGAATTGAATTATGAATCATGACACCACTACGATATTTTGATTTTTTGCCAATATCTGATTGAATTATTTTCGTTGCCAATAAATTTTTCTGTCTTTTAGAGTGATGGTGAATATGACCAATTTCGTTGAAAATGAGATAAGATTTTTAATGATTATTTCTGATAGAATCGATAAAACAACTGATTTTGAGTTTATGAAGAGAATTCATGTCCAATAGTTTGTTTGGCTTGTATTTGTTTTGTGAAGTTTCGAGATGTTTCATTATAGATTTACTGGCTTGTATTTGTTTTGTGAAGTTTCGAGATGTTTCATTATAGATTTACTTGCAGTACCCCAGACAGAACTGAGATAATGTAGTTGTGAATAAATAAGACTGAAATAAATATTCTTCAGAATTTTCAGAAAAAGGAAGTGTCTTATTTTGAAAAAAATTCCAATAAGAGGAGATACTTTTTTTCGAATTTTTTCAATGTGCTTATTCCACGATAATTTTTCATCAATATATAAACCTAAGAATCTAGTTGTTTCTGTATATTTGGTATAATTGTTGAGAATTATTGGATCGGATAAGGCGTTGACTACCCTCTCAGCTATGTTCATATATGAGGATTTATAATTTCTCTTCTCAGTCCTTCATACATCTTTAGATTTGATGCAGAAGATTCAGGAAGAAACTTCAGAAGAACATCTCCCAAAAACAATTATTTTTACGTTTTTTTTTTACACTATTGAGACTTATTGTGCATTGTGTAGCTAGCAAGTTGTTTATCACCAATTGCCGAACTGTCAAACTATGACATAGTCAGTGAGGGTACTTGAGAACTGGCGATGAATCAAATCATTTCTTGAACAATTCGTTCAGGCCAGTCTCAGCTACCTACACAATAGGTTTATGGGCTAAAACCTGTTTATAAACAATGACTTTCCTGCCTGAAACCACAAAGGGCATTGGATTGTATCCGACGGGTGTCACTGCTGTTTTTTTCACAGAAAAAATGTCGCATATGCTTTTGGCGATACAAGGGGGGGGGAGGGGGGCACCTCTTTTATAACCAATCCAAAAAAAGGGCAAAAAAAATATTTGAGGAGAGAAAAAAATATATTTTTTTTTTAAAAAAAAAATATTTAAAAAAAAAAAAAAAAAAAAATTAAAAATTGAAACGAGGTGGGGGAGAGAAAAAAAAAAAAAAAAATAAATAAAAAAAATTTTTTTATTTTTTTTTAAAAAAAAAAAAAAAAAAAAAAAAAAAAATAAAAAAAAAAATTATAAAAAAAAAAAAATAAAAAATAAAAAATATATTAAATTTTTTGTTTTATATTTATTTTCTACTCTTTCATTTCAAACTCATCTTGGTTATTTGATAAAAAAAATCACACCACAAATTGGTGTGGTGTATGGTTGTAGAAAAAATATATCAAAAAAATATAAAAAAGAGACATATTTTGGAGAGATAAATAAAAAAAAAAAATATAAATTTTCATCGGGGGGGAGAAAAAAAAAAAAAATAGAGAGGGGTGAGAAAAAAACAAAAAAAAAAAAAAAAAAATATATCTAATAAGATATAGGGGGGGGGGCTGTGAGTGTATATAAAAAAAAGAAGAGAGAGATTTTGGATGAAAAATATATGAGGAGAAAAAAAATATTTTTTTTTTTTTTTTTTTAAAAAAAAAAAAACACACTCTTTATATATATATTTAATTTTTATATTTATATTAATAATACTAGAAAAAAAAAAAAAAAGATTTTTATTAAAAAAAAAAAAAAAAAAGAAAAGAAAAAAAACCTTCTTAATAGTGTGGGAATAAATAATAAAATATTTCCCCTTTTTAAAAAAAAAAAAAAAAATTTAAAATAAAAAAAAAAAAAAAAAAAAAATTTTTTTTAATAAAAAAAAAAAATTTATGTGTTTGTGGGTGTTTTTTTTTTTCTTCCACTAAAAAGAATGGAAAAAAAAACTTTTTTATAATAGATAAAAATTTATAAAAATACTAAAAAAAGTTTTTTTTTTTTTTTTTTTTTATTTTATTTTTTTTATTATATCACCCTCATAAAAAAAAAATTTTTTTTGAGAAAAAAAAAAATATATATATATATATATATATATATATATATATATATATATATATATATAGTGTTTTTTAATTATAGAGACGGGCACGCATTTGTTTCAGACTTTTTGGCCACTTGCTTTGCAAGTTAGTTCCCACCAACAGCCCGAAATTCGTTGGCCAGTGGCAACCGATAAATTCAACTTATTTTCTTCAGAACGCCAACTTAGAGAAATCTGATTTTTTTGTTTTCATTGGCCCACCACGTATATATACACACCATTCATCTTATTCGAATGAAATGTTGGAGAGTTGATGCTATTCTTTGAAAAGTTTAAAAAATGTTGAGAATAATAATGTGTATATGCGACGTATGCGTTTAAAAATGAAGGTTTGTCTGTGTGTAACTTCCCTATGCTTTTAAGTTTCAAAACGAACCTTAGAAATGCAATTTGAAGTCGAAATCGAATTCATATAATAATGCCCCGTTTCAGATTCTACGACGAAGAAAGAAATGACGAGAATGAGGGATTTCTTGTGAGATACGCTGACGAATTGTATCTAGCTTGTTGGTGAGTACGTCTTTCAGGAAGAATATGAATTGTCGGAAAGGTTCGGTGACTTCTCGATCATTTGCATTCAATATTGTTTTTCCTCAAAACTAAATTCAGTTTCAACTTACAGGGATCCTTCCGGGATTTTTTTTCCAGTACGGAAAGTCATAATTTCTAATTTTTCAGTTGCTACATTTTGTTTTCAAACACTTTTTTCGAACACAGAGCCTTGTGAGGGCAAGGAACAGCTAATATTGTGACTCAAGGAGCTCCGAAACATATATTTCCCAAATTACCTAGGTAGATTTAATAAAATATGTTTTTCACACTTGAACCTAAAAACATCCTCAAATCAAAAGTATTGCGATTTTTCATCAAAGAACGTGGCACATTTGCTAACAAGAAAGAGACGAATATGTGACTTACACACCTACATTTGACAAGCCTTTTATATGATGAAGGACTCCTATAACCAACTGAAGTATACAGATTTAAGTAACGTACACACCAGTAATCAGCAAAGCAAACTAGCTATTCTATTTATTAAAGTTTTCAGAACCACACCTGAATATCTTAGTGGATTTGAAAGACGTGTGTTTATTATTATGTTTTTTCAGGTGTTCGCTGGTATTTCTAATAGTTTCCACTATGACAGCATTATTGGTTCTGGGATATTGGGTGCCTCATGTAACCGCGCTACTATGGTTGACATCAACTCTAACAAGCCTGCTGGTTTACATTTTCCTCATCGAAAATTGTGTGAGACTCATTTACAAGTTCACTATGAAGAAAACAACCAGGGTAAGTACAAAAGTATTCTTTTTCGAAAAGAATTCCACAAGGTCAAGTTTATCAATCGACGATCAAATACTCATTAATGTCATTATGATTATTCTCACTCTCAAAAAACTATATCGGCTGGTTTCAATAAGATTAACGATTTTTTTTTAATCAATTAACTTTATAACCCAAGAAACATTACATGTTTATAGTAGGGCAATATTTAAAAGAATGAGAAAAAAAAAAATATATATATATATATACATATATACACATATATATATATATACATACACACACATATACACATAATATATATATATATATATATATATATATATATATATATATATATATATATATATATATATGGTAGTATGATTAATAAATACAACAAAACATATACATACATACACACATATATGCATACACATATATACATACATACATATTTACACACATACATAAATACAAACATATACATATAACAATAAAAATTGGAAGCATAGGCTCGAAATGAAAATATTCAGAAAATTCAATGTAACAATGTGGTGGATAAGGTATTATGTGATGATATTCTAGAATTTAAAAAAAAAAACAATTACAAATCTATATTGTAACTACCTATGTAAGAGGTGAAGGTGTCAAATTCATCGATTAAATCAGCTCAATATTTCTTTTTTCAATTTGTTTTTGAATTTGATGAGTGAATGGTGTTTTTTAATATCATCAGATATTGAATTGTAATTCACTATTCCGTTATGATATACTGATTTTTTTCCAAAATTTGATCTGAAATGGCTAGCGGCTAACAATTTGATTTAAGAGGTTTCAACCTATTCTACTAAAATAGTCATTACAAGAAATAATTAACTGCTTTTATAGAACTTTTTTCTTTCAGGTTTTTCAGATTCTTCGTCGTATAAAACCTGCTATGGCTTACATAGAAGCTCAAAGGGCACTAGTTTTTAAAGAATTCGGACAAGTGTCTTTGAGACCATATTATAAGCACCTATATAGACCCATGGGTCCTGCCCGAATCAAGGTGGGTAATCAATTTTTCAAATAGTTGAAAATAGTTCTGGTACTTTTTATATGTTTCCCCTTCTATTGTTTCTGCTGTAGCACTCTGAAGTGATTTACTGAGTAGATCTGTACACTTTTCAAAAAAAAAAATCCATTCGGATGGGAAATTGCATTATTGATATGACAGTGCTCGTGACGTCACGTTGATTACAAATAACACCCATATTGAACCACAACTAATGAAACGAAGTACCTAAATGAATAATCGTCATTATTCTCAAAATATTATCCAAATATTAAGTCTTCGTTTCATCAACCAACATCACACACACTCTTGAAAGCTTGTGTGTTCACCCTTCTCACTAGAGTAGCCAACAAAATGTCTGCATTTGCGTTGACGCAAACCTCGAACAAAGCAAGCATTCAACTCATACGTGTAACCAGTTCATTATTCCACTTTGATGTTTGATTCATTCTTCTTCCAGGTACGTAAACACTGGGCTCAGATCAAAGAAAACCTTCTCGATATCATTGAGGATCTTGTCATGATAACAATTTACGTAATGCTGCTGTACACGGTGATTTTAACGGATAAAGATCCATTGACGTATGTGAGTAATCGTGAAGCGAAAGATTTGGTTGTCGGCATCCACTCTAGGACGAATTCAAGAAAGCTTCCGATTTCTAATAGGAAGGAGTAAGTTTATCTATAATTGATACAAGATTTACCCCTACAAGAAGTATCCATGGTTCACTTTCTATGATGTTCGTAATAACACCTACATACACTTTATTGAAGGGGACGAAAACGGAGAACTTTTATCATCAGATGAAGAAACTAATCAGAGGTGTACCCCAAAGGTCAGTCTTGGGACCTCCAATGATCTTTCATCTCTTGAGACCATTTTTTTCCTTGAACATGTCAGAAGGCCACTTTCCTGCCCATAATCTGACACTTAACACCAATATAAAACGCAAGTTATAACTTTCACTTTTACAATTGTGGTAGTAATTTCAGCCAAGGTTCAACAACACAGGAATCTGCTCCTCAACTGTCTTATCTGGGCATAACAGTTCCGCCAAAGTTCGAGAAGAAGTCGTATTAATAATATTGCAACAACTTTATCAAGATAGTGTTTCGTCTTAAGACTTGTATCGTAAAATGCAGCACTGCTGGCATATTATGGACAAAATGAAAGTCACATTAGATGTGGTATCATTCTTTGGGAAATGTGTGTAGACACTCAGCAAATATTCATTTCACAAAAACAATGTTCAAGAATTATCTTCAATCCACCCTGAAATTTCAACCCCTCCGAAAGATGAAGGAACAGAAAACATGCTCCTTTCAAGGGCATATCATTCACTAGAGCAGGCTTTCGCTGATGAACCTCAACTTTACTGCTAGTTTGTGATTTTGTTATTATATTACAATATGTTTGTTTGTATGCAATATTTCTCTGTATATGATTGTTTGCTTTGATATTCCACTGTTTTAACATTCAATAAGTTCTACATCCGTTATGGTCTAAAGAACAATTGAAGAGTATCTATCTTATCCTTTACCATTTACTAAAGTGAAATGGTTCGAAGCAACAATTCAAGTATCATATCAAAGATCATTAGGTATTGGATTTGTTAGTATTAGGTGGAACTGCAGATTACCGATTGCCATTTTGTCTATTCATTTGATAATTCATCAAGTGACTGATATCAATGAACAAATGTCCATATATATAAAGAGAAAGTGTTATTTGCTATGAAGCAAGATGAATCAGGAACCTGATAATCTATATATATATACGTCGTCAGTTTACTAAAAAATAACCATACTCTCATTCTCTTTACCTTCATTTGATCCCAGTGATTCAATTTTTCAAGTGTACTTTATAGGATAGGTTCTATTCTATACTCAATAGTTCAAATTTCACATAATCCATTCAATTCACTGAGTTTGTTTTCATCCAATGTAGATTGGATCCGCAATCCTTTGAAAAGGAACTCAATTCGACTCGATTCATTCAAAGACTTTTCTCTGGCTAAATTCAGAACAAATTATTGTAAAAAATCTATTTTGTATGGAGGCGTCAGTTGTTATAACAACTTGCCGAAAACACTGAAGAATACTTGAAATAATAATTCATTTAAGGAAAACCCAAAAAAATACATATCATCTTGAAGGTTATTCACTTTTTTCTTTGTCATTTTATTAAATCTTCCCATGACTATATCGTGTATAAGTAATTTTCCTTTGTAATTGCCAATGAACCACTGAATTCAACTAGTCGAAATCAAGATGTTCCCTATTATAAATACAACTTGGATATTTTTGACTCATTTATATCATCCTTTTTTCTAGAATTCAGGAATATATCACGAACACTTTGATTTTCTCGACGCAGTCTCTTCAATGGTATGGAAAATTTATCAGCAACGATCCTGGTATGACCATTGACAACAGTAATAAATATATTGGTATAACTCGTCTGCGACAACTGAGATCTGATAACCACAGGTAATAATTACTGTATTTCTAGACTTATTTGCACGATAAAACTCAATTACTTACAGTATCTGTTATCAAAACGGTAAGTCTTCTTTACTGGTTGGAATGCGTTGCTTAGTAATATTCACTTGCACACTTTTGACAAAATTGATAAATATCAGCTTTGAAACAGGCATATCTCCGAAAAGTGTAAAGTTAAACCAATTTTTAAAAATGGCAAGAAAGAAATCATGGGTAACTAATGTCCGATTTCAGTTTTACCAGTTTCATCCAAAATCATAAAAAAAGTAATGAATACAAGACTATTAGGATATTTGAAAAAATCTAAAATTTTATACGATCAACAGTATGGTTTTCGTGAATCCAGTGACACGGAGTCTGCAGCTGTAGATCTGATTACTGAAATACAATTTGAATTGGATAATGATCAGAAGTGCGGACTTTTGTCACTGGATTTATGTGAAGCATTCGATACAGTGAATCATTCAATACTCTTCATGTATCACATTGGCATCAGAGGGGCTGTATATAACCGGTTCCAAAATTATATGTTCGATAGAAAACAGTTCGTATATATGGGAGATAGTAAGAGCTCAGTGAAAGAAATAACCTGTGGTGTACCACAAGGTTCAGTGATCGGACCTGTTCTCTTCCTTATATACATGAACCCAATATCTAATTTAGAATTAGAAGGTAGAATCAAATTATTCACAAACGACATTACACTTGTATATTGATGATGGCATCAAAATTAGGGTTGAAAATGATATTCAAAAAATGAATTCCTGGCTAATAGCTCACAAACTAAGTTTCAATATCCCAAAATGTTCTTTCATGTTCATTTCTAAACGATCAGTTATGACAAAATCAATGAAAGAAATAAATCTTAAGGAAGAAGTAATAAAATATACTGATTCAATCAAGTTTTTGAGGCTATATATCGATCCTACTCTTTCCTGGTCGATTCATAACCAAATACTGGGAAAAAGTATATCTCCAGTAATTGGTATTCTATATAAAATAAAAAATTATATTCCACGAAAATACTTGAAAATGATCTATTTCAGTTTAATATATATTCAAAATTACATTACTTGATCACAGTTTGGGGAACAGCATCTATTTATTTATTGCAACCTTTCAAAACACTACAGAATAAAGCAATCAAGTGTATTTACAAATTGCATTATCGTGAACCCACTGTGAATTTGTACACACCAAACTATATTGAATGATGTTTATTTCCCAAGAAAAGAGAAAATTGGAAACAAATGAATAATGAATCAAATAAATAGAGAGAAAAAAAAAGTAAGATAATGAAATCAGACTTTTCACAGATATAAAAAATTAATAACAATGAAAATAAAATAAAATTGTCCTTTACCTATCGCAATAAATGTGTTTTCAAGTTAACTTTGAAATTGAATTTTCCAAATTTTTTTACTGCATCAGGTAATCCATTATATAACACTATTCTGTTGTAATAAATTGATTGTTGTCCTATGTTTGATCTGAATTTCATTGTTGATAAATTATTTGAACATCTGGTTGACTGGTCATGTTGGTCACTATTAATTTTGAAGATGAGGTTAGAATGTTTCAATTTATTTTTAACCAAATGAATGAACGTGCAGAGTTTTAGTGTGTGTATTGAAGATATATCTAACAGTTGATTGGGTTTGTATAAATTTTTTGTAGGTTCTCTATAATCAAATTTATACATACATTTAATTAATTCATTTTGTAAAGCTTTCAGAGGTCTCAATAAGGTTTTTGTTGCTGATCCCCAAACCGGAATTAGATATGGAAATCTAGAATATACCAGAGAAAAATAAATTAATTTTAAATACTTCAAAGGCAGAAAATTTCGCAATTTAAAAAATACTCCTATAATTGGAGAGATCTGTTTTCTGAGATTTTCCAAATGTTTACTCCATGTCAAATGTTTATCTATGTATATGCCCAGAAATCTCAAAATAGAAGAATATTTGATGATTTCATTATCTATTTTGATGGGATGGTCAGATTTCGAAAAATTCAATTTTTTAAAGATAAACATAAATGAAGATTTCTCGAAATTCAACGATAATTTGTGACTTATCAGCCAAGATGATATTTTTTGGAGATCTTTTAACATATCAACTTTAATTTCATGTTTATTATTTGCCCCATATATTACTGATGTATCGTCTGCGAACATTTTGATTTTTTCTTTCAAATTTAAATCGGAGAGAGAATTTATATACACGAGAAAAAGAACCGGTCCAAGAATGGATCCTTGAGGAACACCACATAAGACAGTTTTGAGTGAACTGGTTTTTTTCTCCATGTAGACAAATTGCTTTCTATCTAACAAATAATTTTGAAACCAGGCATGGACTAGTCCCCTTACCCCTATTTGATATAATATACCCAATAAAATTTTGTGATCGACCGTATCCAACACCCTAAAATTTACTCCAAATTCGAGTCTCCATAACTATAATACAAGACAATTAAATTATTTCGATTTGATTAAAATCAGAAGTAATTTTGGTAGAAAATCTCTGCTTTAGTCAGGAGTTCTTACTTACAATATCTTGCCAAAAAACTTAAAAGAAATAAAAAATATAAATAAATTCAAATCAAAATCAAAAAAATATTTCTTGAGACAATAGAATATAAATTCCCAAGTATATAAAATTCCTTTTTCGTCATTTTGATGTTATGATCTAACGGTTTAATTTATTCTGTGTTTGTATCTTGTTAATGTTTTCCTATATGTATATCCCTGTATAGGAAGTAGCTTCTTGGGATCAGTTACTCAATAAACAATAAACAGTAAATCACTTACCGACGCTAAATTCATCAACTGATTATGTTTGTCAACAAAGCTGAATGATGTCGTTTGAACGTCTACAAGAGTCGCCGTGATTTTCGACGGTTGCACAACAGAATATTACGTAACGAGGAGGATAAGTAGCCTATTATGCATGAGCAAAAATTCTGACCACGAGGCGTTAGCCGAGTGCGGCAATTCGCGACTGCATGTATCTAGCCTTATCCTCGAGTTGCGTACTTTTTCCATTCCCACCATGCTTGTGCGGTAATTTCTACTGGTGTAGCACAAATTTCTTCGTTATCCCTCATTTTAAATGATCAACGGGACACTGGATGACAAACAAGTAGGTAAAACAATCGCTTGCCTCATGGATATAACTAGATGCAGTTCCAATCCACGAACTGTTGAACAATAAGTTGGCTAGAAATATAATTTTCAATTCAATTTTACCAAGAATTTGAAACAAAAAAATTGCTGAATTTGGTTTCTGAGCAAGAGATTGAATTTATCCTGTCAAATGTTACATATCCCATCATTAAAAAGGAAAACAATTCCGGAACCGGGCGCCATTAATTAGGAATACTCGTCTATTTTAAATGAGCCCTTACCTACAGCTGTCAAATACCTAATGAACGGTTTGAAATAGGGAGAGTAGAAAAATATATAAATGTAACCTTTGATTTTCAATCGTGAGAAAAATATGCTGGGATCGTGCAAAAATCGCTATAACCATCACGAACGTTGAGCACTACCAATTTCAGACAACAATTTGAGTCGTTGCAACGCCCCTCCTGCAAACAATAATTGTTTTTAATCGGTGCAAAAATGTGCTTTTCTCTGCTAATTATATACTATATAAATCCCTATTTGATGAAGTTCAAAGTTGAATCTAAACCTTTTTTTTTGAATACTTAAGATAACGAACAGTACAAGGGATCTGTTTAAAGGAAGTTGAATCAATCAACTGGACTTCCGTTGTTCCTGCCCTTATTTGTTCTATTTGTAGATCAAGACAATGTGTTATACTTTTTTTGAAGCTCGTCTATCCCGTGATTGTAACAATCTCGCTATATTTTTTGATGCCTCAGTTCCTCAGACAAATTTCGGACATTTATCGCCCAACCAAAAAAGTATTGCATGCAGATACTGGAATGAAATTGAACACGTATATTTTGTCTATTGTTATTTGTTATTGTTTATTCCTACAAGGGTGTATACGAAATGAGAACATGCGATTCATGTTGCGTGAGACCACATTTCAGAACATCATTCATCCAACAATTCAAATATCATACTTCTTGGCTCACCAGCTTTGACATTTGTAGTTGTTTTTTTTTTAAATAATTAATACTTTTCGGACATGTGATCTCCTCTGAAATATGATATGGTTGCTGAATATTATTTTCTAATGATAGAAGTATATTCACTAGATAAGAACAACAATTTCGGGACAACTTCAAAAATAACAATTAGAATTCTGAATTGAACAAAGAGAGTTTTATAGTGTGGTTCATATAGAATCATGTACTGCGAGAGAGACAGATAGTAAACCTTAAGATGTGATCATTCCTAGGTTTTTCAACCGGTTTTTATAATTCGTGATGTAATTTCTGATAAGTCAACAATGCCTCCAGCATTTGAATTCAAAATTTGCAAACGTTCTCTCTAATAATTCTGAGATATTTCTTGGGTGCATATCTCGATTATATATAAAACTCACTTCAATAACTGGCATTGATGAAAATTAAAACAAATATAGGACAGCAATCTGTTCACCACAACGGAATAAAACTGTACAATGGTCTAACGAATTCATTGAGGAAATGTGGAAAATTTCGTTTCAAAAATAATTTTAAAAAACATTTATTATCATAATTTTTTTTTCTTCCTTTTTATTGCCATATAAAGATCTGATTTAATTACTCATTTTTTGTATGGCATCAGTTTAATTTTCCCTACAGTAAGCATATGTTTCCTTGGGAAATAAATCGTTATTATTATATTCATAGTCGTACTCATACTCGTTCCTCGGCGAACGCTGTTATTCTCTTGAGTTGTAAACATTACTTATACTCAATAATAATAATAACTTTCATTTTCCAAGAAACTTACAAAGTTTATAGAAGGAAAAAAAATCAACTCTAAGAAGATTATACATCGAAGGGAAAAAAAGCCAATGAAATCAGACTCGTTCATTGTAGAAAATGAAAAAAATTATGGTATTGAAAAAATAAATTGCCAATTATCTATATCAATAATTTTTTTTGTTTTGTTGGCTTCGAAACGGAGTTTTCCATATTTATTTATTGCATCTGGTAATCTATTATACAAAATGATTCGTGTGTGATAAATTGACTGTCGTCCTATGTCAGATTTGGATTTCATCGTTGATATATTTTTGGAAGATTTGGTTGAATGATGGTACTATAATTAATGATCACTATTAATTTTGAAGATAAGATTTGAATGTTTTAGTTTGTTTTCAACCAAATATATGAAGGTACAGAGTTTAAGTGTATATAATGATGATATATCCAAAAGATTATTAGGTTAATACAAATTTTTGTTGGTTCCCGATAATCAAGTTTATATATACATTCAATCAATTTATTTTGTAGGGTTGTCACAGGTTTCACTAGGGTTTTTTTGCCGCTTCCCAAACTGAAATTAAATACTGGAGTTTCGAATATACTAGAGAAAGATAAATGAGTTTCAGATATTTCAGAGGTATAAAATTTCGCAATTTGAAAAGGACACCAATCATTGGAGATATTTGTTTTCCCAACATTCTTATATGTTTGGTCTACGTTAAATATTCATCTACATGTAATCCTAAAAATTTGACAGCAGAGGAATATTCAATAATTCCATTTTTTAATTGAATGGGATCTTCTGATAGAAATGAATTTGATTTTTTACAAATATACATAAAAGATGACTTTTTAAAGTTCAATGTTAGTTTGTGACTATTCAACCAGGATAATATTGTCTGAAGGTCCATTATCATATTAATTTTTATTTATTGTTTATTATTTCCCCTATATATTATAGACGTATCATCTTCAAAGATTTTGATTTTTCCTTTCGAATTCAAATCAGAAAGAGAATTCATATATATGAGGAAAAGAACCGGTCCAAGAATAGATCCTTGAGGAACACCACATATAACAGTTTTTGATGAACGGACTCCTTTTCCCATATAGACGAATTGCTTTCTTCTTGGTAGATAATTCTGAAACCAGTTATGAACTATCCCCCTAATCCCTATTTGATACAATATACTTGAAAGAATTTTGTGATCAACTGTATCAAAGGCTTTTCGAAGATCTAGTTATAGGAGACCACATTGTTTATTTGGATCTGAGTCTAGTTGAAATTTTGTAATAATGTCTAATACAGCTGACTCTGCATCACTAGATCTACGAAATCCGTACTGTCTGTCATAAATTAATTTGTATTTTTCAAGTAATCAAATAATCTGCTATGAACCGATTTTTCAATGATTCTGGATAACACTGGCAATATCGAAATGGGCCTATAATTCATCATAATATTTTTTTTACTTGAAAACATTCATCAAATCGTCCAAAGATAGTTGTAATGTTTTCGATCACGATCGTAACAATATGTATTTTAGCTGTACGGTTGTGGCATCCATGAAGTTTCTGTGGCACGAATGTATACCTGGCTTTTCCGATGGTCCCGAATACGGCGATTATAGTGAAGGATGGGAACACGATAACAAATCTGACCAATTCGCGAGAATGGATTCTGTGTGGGACTACAATGGGTACAGCGTAACCGGCAGCTTTAGTTATGTCGGTGAGTTTCAATATAATTATAATAATAATAACTTCAAAAATCCCAAGAAACATAGAAGTTAGTAAAGGGAATTGAAAAAACCTAATAATAATAATAACAGTTATTTATTCCCAAGAAACTACAGTTTATAAATATAGGGAATATTTATATAATACATTTATTAAAAAGCTCAATCAGATTGTTTATTACTCGAAAATAAAAAAATAAAATAATTTTTCAAAAAAAAATTATTTTAACAAATAACGCTTCGGGGCCGTTCATAAAATACGTCACACTAAAATCAGCTTTTTTCAACCCCTTTCCCCCCCCATTGTCACGCTATGTCACACTTTTTGTGACCCCCCCTAGAAATATTTCGTCACAAAAACTAAGACCCCCCTGCTGAGTATGATAAATTCTAAATGATAGTACACAAATTCTGAAAATTAAAAATATTTATTTAGTTATTATAATAAAATTTAAATAAATTAATAAATATCTTTATCTTTCATAACGAACATATAAATATTTTATTTATTTATTTATTTATTCAATATACAGCTTCCAGACAGAACATGGTTCCGGTATGAGGAAGTCAAAAAAAATTTGAGAATAATAAATAATATTTCTATTATTCAGAAGTCCAAGGATTTTCTAAATGGGCCGAAATATCTACAATCGGTATTGCACCAATAATATACATATTTTACATAATCAGAAGATTCAATGCTCAATAACACAATAAAACAGTAAAAAATCGCTTTATTTTGTTTCATTTCTATAGTGAAATACAGTGTACTGTAACAAGATTAATTCACATTCTCAATTGAAAATTCATTCGCAAAGATGGAGTCACTATAGATTTGATTGAGAAATCTGACGAGTTTAGGAATTCGATAGAAGATGTCGCACATGTAGATTTCTACCAAAATCTACTGAAGATTTCTTTCACACCAAAATTTTTCAATTTTCGTCAGAAATCTAATAAAAAAGTAGATTTCTACCAAAAGTGGTCACGCTGGCTAGCGCTCATGTCAAAAAATAATAAACGGCGAACGTCACGTTGCCGTATACCCCCCGTCCCCCCTTGTCACATCTTGTCACACTCAGCCAGACCCCTCCCCTCCCCTTGTATGCGAACGTATTTTATGAACGGCCCCTTCATATCAAATTTGAATTTGGTCATTTGAGAAAAACATTTTATTCCAATGGGTAATCCATTATATGTGATAACACCTTTATAGAAAATAGATTTTCTGGAAAATTCCGTCTTGAGATTTTTTGTTTATTGAACTGCCTTGTTTTGTGGTTATGTACACTGTTAGAAAAATTTCATAATAGAATGTTTCTTATTAGTCACAATAGAATGCAAAATAGTACATATTTTCAGTTTATAAATAGAATTGATGTCGAGGAGACGATTTGGTTTATAAATATTCCTTGTTGGTTTCAAATAAGGTAAATGAAAAATGCATTTAATTTCTTTATTCTGTAAAGACTTCTGTGGTTTCAGAATGGTATTCGACGCAGTACCCCATATGCTGATTAAATATTGTTATTTCGAATAAATTAGTGAAAAATAAATTAATTTCAGATATTTCAAAGGTATATAGCTCCTTATCTTGTACAAAATTCCAATGACTGGTGATATTTTTTTTCGGATCAGATCAATATGAATATCCCACGAAATATTTTCATCAATATTCAGACCTAAAAATTTTATATTATATGACCTGTTAATTTTTTGTTGTCCTAGGAATAAAAATTTCGATTGTGATGACAAAAAAGTACATATATCCAGTAGGTATATAAACAAATTAAGAAATGAGTGAATGTCAATTGTGATTACATGATGATATGAATAGATGGACTATACGTCCAGCTTTATTGAGGAAGTCTGTCCTCAGCGAGGCCGCCATAGTCCCGCTTTCGCAAAATGATAATTCAAAAAGTTTTTTTCCTTCTAAATGTGTGACATGGCATGGCGGCCTGCACGGAAAGGCATATTTTGTAGTATTTATGACAAACTTATCAAGAAGAGCCTTAGCACTCTTAGCAGATAGTACTGTTCAAGGAGATTTTTATTTATTAGTGTGGTACAACTGCAAAACAATTCTGACAATATAAGACCATGTACTAGTATTCTGGACTTCTAAAATGAACAAAATATGGACAAGGGATAGAACACAGTTAAGTGTCGCAGTAATAAACGCTATTTTGATTTCGAAGATGAATATAAATAAATCATTACTGAGTTCCACACTTATCTAAAAACAAGACCCGATATTTCGAAACGAATTTTTCCAGCCGACAAACACTCAGAAGTCACGCCACTACTGGGGCTTAGTAAGTCGTGCCTATTTAACTTTTTAGTGTTTACTGCTTTGATTATTATGTGTTATTCGATCTTCTATATCAAAAAAACTTGTAAAAAAGTAAAACCTTTTTTTAATATATAATTTCGCAAATGTTCCACTTTGACAAAAAAAATGGTCGCGTTAAGAATAATGCAAATAACGACTTGAATGAGGTATTATCGGTACCTTTACGAAGAATATTTCCCTCATATATAAAATATCCCATAAGAGCAATGCAATTATCGAAAACTTACAGCGATAATTTATTGTATCGAAAACTTACAGCGGTAATTGCATTGTATCAAGTCACCATAACAACACATTTGAAACCGTATCGCTAGACGTCAGTAAACAACACAAATAAATGTCAGGTAGACTTCAAAAATAGAAAAACATTTCGCGTTTTGGTGAGTGCTCCATACAATCTATAGAGGAAAGTATAAGTGAACAAAAAATAACATTTCCTTGAGAATTTCTTTGTTCTTGAAATATTCCAATGAATTACATTCGTGCATAAAAATGAGCAGATAATTTTGCATTCAAGCGTGATATCTTATACAAATTGCATTCGATTATTTTCATATTTTGTAAAAGAGCACTCGTCCTTCGGACTCGGGCGCTTTCGCCAAAATATGAAAATAAACTTGCAATTTTTAGATATCACGCTCTCTTGCAAAATTATCGGTAATTTTTATGCACTCGTGAAATTATAACCGATAATTTTCATTATTCCTATTTATTTATTTATTATTCATAGATGTAAAACATATTTTGATCTCTAATTTGAACTTGCTAACAATTTTGTTTTTTTTTGTGCTCGGGCAATCAGATATGAATTCAATTCCAGTACAACACCTTTTTTTAAATACTTTATATTTGTATAATCTGTAGTCTACACTATCTGGACTGGATTGGAATCTCACGAACAGTGGAAATCGTACAAGAAATATGATATTTTTTGTTGTAATATATTTTTGGAAAACTAGTTCATTAGTGTGTTATTATTGTAGTTACCACTATATAATCATAAACTTTTTGACCATGCCTATAAAAAATTATCTTTATCACTTCATAGTATAAAACAAAGTCGCTTCCACTTTCTGTCTGTCTGTCTTTATGTTTGCTTAGCTCTTTAAAACTACACAACGGATTCTGCGAATCTGCATATAACAAAAAATCATTATGCTAATTAAAAAAGGTATTTTCATTCATCAACTGAAAATAAAAAAACATTCCCATAACTTTTATGTCATCTGTTAGCCATAATCATCTCACTATATCCTAGCTCCTAATTTTTTTTTTATTTAGTTATTTATTCAATATACAGCTTCCAGACAGAACAGGGTTCCGGAGGAAGTCAAAAAAAATACATCATAAAATTAAGAACTATAAATAATAAATTGGAGTATAATATTCATTTGATAATTTGGTGAACATCATTATGCAAGCAAATATTTTTTTAGTTCTTTTGAAAGAATATGAATGGATTTGGATGATTTTATTTTTTCTGGTAGTTCATTGAAAGTTATTAATGCTGATGAAATGGGGTTATTTTTTCCTTTATTGGAATGAATCATATTTAAATGAAAGTTATTTGATATTCTGGTATCGTGGCCATGTAAATCATAATTTTTTGACAGTTTTATATTACATTTCTGAAGATTTTTTGTTAATTTATATATATACTTAGATTTTTCATAATCAATTATTTGATCCAAAGTCATATGATCTGTTACTTTATATAAATTTGCAGAAGGAGTATCCCACGGTTTTCTGAATATAACCTTTATTGCTTTGTTCATTAAACGATGTATTATATTTTTTTGTTTTTTAGAGCATGAAGACCAAACTGTAATGAGGTATCTGATATGAGAAACAATAAAGGCATTATATATTAGAATCTGAACGTTTTTGTTCAAAATGTGAATTCTTACAATGGCCCCCAAGAATGGAACAATAGATTTCTTAATTTTTTCAATATGATTTTCAAAATTTAATTATGTGTCAATTAATAAACCTAAATATTTATGGTTAGGAACCTCGGCTATCAGTTCATTATCTATCTTCGAGTTCAATTTTATATTCTTCATGTTTTTTTGTTTAAAAATCATAAAAACAGTTTTTTCCGAATTGATGGTTAGGTTAATGCTGCACGTCCATTTTTCAATGAGATAATATCATGTTTCAATGAATTTTCCAAAATGTCGATATCGTTCCCAAAGTGAAATAATGTTATATCATCTGGAAAAGAAAAGTGCATTCCATATAAATTGAGTCTTTTAATATTGTCAATATAAATTAAAAAAAGAATTGGAGCCAAAACTGAGCCTTGAGGGACGCCAATTTTAGAAAGTTTCCCATTACTTTTATATTTGTTGATTTGTACGTACTGTTTGCGATTTTGAAAATAGTTTTGGAATAGATTGAATGCATGACCTCTTATACCATAACTATATAATATATCCATTAAAATATTATGGTCCACAGTGTCAAAGGCTTTTTTCAAATCTAAAAAGGTTGTTACTACATAATCACTATCATCTAATCTTCCATGAATTTTATTCATGAGATCAGTTATTATAGATTGGGTGTTCGTTTTTGGTTGGAAAGCATATTGGAAATTGTCTATCTTAATATTGTCAGTGATGAAATTTGTTAGTTGAATTTTGAGAATTTTTTCAAATATTTTCGCAAATATATTCAAAAGAGCTATTGGACGGTAATTTGAAACATATTTTCGTTCACCTGATTTGTATATCGGTTTCAGAATAGTTCTTTTAAGATAATCAGGAAAAACTTCATCTTCAATGCTTTTGTTTATAACGAGAGATAGAGGCAAACTTAATATATCTACAATGTCTTTCAAATTTTTTGTTGTAATCTGATCTTCACCTGGCGCTGAATTTAATTTAAGAGACATTATCACATCGTAAATGTCTTCTTCTGGTATAGGTTTTAAAAATAATGATTTGGGAGTTGTGATGAATGTATCGAAATTATTCTGGAATATTTTCATTTTTTTGACAAGTTATTCCCAATTTCAGAAAAAAAATTATTAAATTCGTTGCATATATCTTTTTCATTTGTTAATAATATATTACTTTATTTTCGATCTGATTTATAGTTTGTTCGGTTCTTTTACCTTTGATATTATAATTAATTGCATTCCAAATTTTTTAAGTGACTCATAGGTTGTGCGGTTCATAACTGGTATAAAGCAGGTCACGAAATGAATTAGCTAGATACTTAGGTTTCAAATCAAGTTCAACTTTTGCCACTTGCTTACAACCTTTCCGCTCTTTCAAATACCCTAAAAACATCAAAATGTAGATGAGTCACTATCTACAATTTAGGAAATAGACTAAAGACAACAGCATCATTTGAAAATTTCACAATTCAAAAGCAACATTGGAAAAAATCTTAATACTTGACCGGAATCAAAATTTAGAACAGTCTGCCAGTATACCTGAAAAATATTCCTCATAAACTCACTACCAAATTTGATGTTGAATGGAATAGTCAAATTATTTGCTGATGACACCACCATCATATATTTTTCGGACAGTTATGAAAAAATCAAAATTGATATGCAATCTGATTTGGATAGAATTCTCATTTGGTTACATCAACATAAATTAACGCTGAATTTCAATAAGTCCTCATATATGAACATAGCTAAGAGGGTAGTCGACGCCCCTTCCGATCCAATGAATCTCAATAACAATTCTATCTAATATACAGAAACAACTAGATTCTTAGGTTTATATATTGACGAAGAATTATCGGAGAACACATTGAAAAATATTCGAAAAAAAGTATCTCCTCTGATTAGAATTCTTTTCAGAATAAGACACTTCCTTTCTCTGAAAATTTTGAAGAATATTTATTTTAGTCTTACTTATTCAAAACTACATTATCTCATTTCTGTCTGGGGTACTGCAAATAAATCTATAATGAAACCTCACAAAACTTTACAAAACAAAACAATAAAGTGTTCTTATTCAGAATCGACATCAAATTTATACAAGCGAAACAAACTATTGGACATAAATTCTCTTCATAAACTCAAAATCAGCTGTTTTATCCATTCTATCAGAAATAATACTAAAAAGTCTAATCTTATTTTCAACGAAATTTGTGATATTCACAATCACTCTACAAGACAGAAAAATTTGTTGGCAACGAATAAAATTCAATCAAATATTGGCAAAAAATCAATATATCATAGTGTCATGATATATAATTCAATTCCAAATGAAATAAAAGAATATCGATCGACAAATGTATGTTTTTTTTTTCTAAAAACTCATCATGATTTTGTGCTTATAGTTATTCCCTAATTATACACATGTAATGTTTCTTGGGATAATAAATAACTTACTTACTAATGATATATCAATATTTTTTTTTATTAATCTTACCTCACCTTATAGTCTCATAGATTTGTATAAACAATTTGTTATGTGCTTTGATTCCCTGTATAAACATTTATGTTTTTTGAGATTGATAAACTATTGAATATTATACTCCAATTTATTATTTATAGTATATAATTTGATGATGTAGTTTTTTGACTTCCTCATACCGGAACTCTGTTCTGTCTGGAAGCTGTATATTGAATAAATAAATGAATGAAAAAATTGTTATTATTATTTCCTTTATTATTTCGCTAAATGATCATTACAGGTAAATTTGCTACATACCCTGGAGGAGGTTACGTAGCTACTTTGGGTCGAACTATGAAAAATTCGCTGATCAACACCAATTATCTATACCGCAACAAATGGATCGATAGACGAACACGATGTCTGTTCATAGAATTTTTACTGTACAATGCCAACAGCAATCTTTTCCAGTCAGTATTGGTGAAATTTGAGATCGGCTCAACTGGATTCGTCAGATCGATGTACAATGTAAGAAAAATATTATATTAATCAATGAGCGTATAATGATAGTCATTATACGCGAGTAGGATAATATACTTAATACACGACTAATAAAAATGTTTGGTGAAGCTTTTTTGTTGCAAAATTTTGTCACATCACATACATATTTTCAAAAGCACTATTATACAATACGTTATTGTTCATCTATACACAGTACATAGTTATCGAAAATTATTATGATCCTATAATATATCATAATAATTAACACAAAATTATATGAATTTAGCTTAACAAATATCAGGTATCTAATCTTTCTCGACAAGTATTTATTTATAGTTTTAATTAGTATTGTAATATTTGAACAATTGGTCAAGTTAATCGCAGGGATAGAATTAACAATATAATATTATAGCTGAATCAAGGATCTGACAGCAGTGATTGAGGACTCATTAATCACTAAATAGTTGTGGATAAACAGAAATTACACATGTTCTTCGCTCATCCTCTCATCTGCAAGTTTCACCACAAACATTTCATTCACTCATAAATTACTCCCAAAATTCCCATTGGTGGAAGCTATAAATTTGAATATTTCTGTTTCTGTAATTAAACCACTTTAAATTTCACAAACCAGTACTGTTGATTGGTTTTATAAATCACCTTGTTAGAATAACTGTTTTATCCATTTTATCATATATATTATATATAAAAGATATTCAAAGTCACCCTACAGAAGGAAGCAAATCACAGATAGAAAATACAACACAATCAAAAATGAAATACAAACAAAAATTTTGAAAAAACTTCCAGAAGCTGAATAGTGTGTATCTGCTGAACTTCTATAACTTGAATATCTATTCACTCCTATAGTAATTTTTTTTGTTCGCCACTTCTGAAATCATCATATTTGCCCTTAAATATATTTTTCTGCTACGATTTCTCGAGTTATAATGTATCTATTGACTCTATTCAAGAAGAGGCAATCCGCCTTGTTGGTGATTCTTCGCTCAGAGACTGGCTCACTTTGTTGGAGCATCGTAGAAGGGTCGAAGACTTATCTCTCTTCTATAGATATTTTCACGGTCTATGCTCTCCTGAATTGTCATCCGT
Source organism: Zygogramma bicolorata (assembly GCA_032362365.1). Taxonomy (NCBI): domain Eukaryota; kingdom Metazoa; phylum Arthropoda; class Insecta; order Coleoptera; family Chrysomelidae; genus Zygogramma; species Zygogramma bicolorata. The sequence continues at coordinate 61,653 of JAVJAQ010003302.1, read as the reverse complement.
CATTCAACCCTTTGCAATATCAACACGGATGAACCAATGAGTACAAAATCATACATGTCCCTCCTAAAACGTCAACATTTCGTGGGTGGAACCTGCTGTATACATTTTCCTATTAAACTACAAAGCCCCTTCTATATTATCATCCATAATTCCATTGCATTGAAAACTGTTTTCAACCAATCATGGTAAATACATTGTTTTTATTTTCTTATTATCACTTTTTGTTTTTGCAGGTAAATTCTGCTCGCTTGCTGTTCGTCAAAGATACATCCACAGTTTTTCTATGGGTAGTGATGATCTCATTTGTCCTGATAGTGATCATCCTGATGGCGAGGCTACTCATGAGTATAGTGAAGAAGAGAAAAATGGTATTCAGAGATTTGTGGCACATAGTCGATATATGCATTGTGGCAATCAGCATCGTTTGCCTGGTCCTATACATGGAAAGATCTTTGTTAGTGAAAAGCTTCCTGGAGAAAATAGAGCACGCCAAGCACAACGAATTCGTCAACTACTTCCACCTCTTTTTCGCAGAATCGACCCTCACTTCTCTAGCAGCTTTGCTGGTGTTCATAGCCACTTTGAGACTTTGGAAGTTGTTGAAATTCTTGATGATCATAAAGATTGCGGAGAAAACTTTGTCCTTATCTGTCTCCACCCTTATATGTATCCTGCTCTACCACATGATCACGATTTTTTTGTTTACTCTCATCGGTTTGATTTTCTTTGGCGATCAATCATTCGATTTCAAGGATATATTGGATTCAATAGTTACTCTTGTACTTTTAACGCTGTCTTTGGCACCCAATTTCGACTTCAGAGCTATAAAAACTCCTCTGCATCGTCTATATTACTCCTTGTACATGCTTTTTTCATTGTATTATCTCACCCTTTATGTAGCAGTCATCACTATCTGCTACGGTAAAGCGCAGATTCATTACTCTACTTCTGTACAGGGATACACGGTTTTTGATTATATGAGGGAACAGTATCAGTACTACAAAGGAGTTGCTGGCGTCAAATTGAAAAGTTCTAGCCTCAGAGGAGGAGCTGAAGATACTACTCCAGCGGGAAGTGTAGTTGTTCCAAAATCTGATGAACACAGATACGCCAGATGTTTGAAGATATCTAAGAATAGAATGAATGCAATGTTGTATGCGACACTCGGTATTTTGAGAGGCATGAAGAAGAGTCACGAATTAACACCTGCTGATGAGGATTTGATGAAAATGATTATCATCAATTTCTTCAGGAGTGACGCAGGAGAAAACGAATATTTTTACTTGACCGATTTCCTTTCTAAGAAAGCAAAACTGGTAGATGATTTGGTGTTAGTGAAGATGGAGAAGGTATTGACGACCATCCTCTCCAAGGTGAACAGACCAAAGGAGAGACTATATGAGGGGTTGATGGAGAGAAACAGAAGGAAAATTGAGGAAATGTCAAATACTTTGAACGTTTTATCAGATTTTTTGGATAGACTTGAAATAAGGGTTGAGTTGTGAAGTGATTTCGTTTTGAATGTTGTTTTCTCCTCATAACTTCATCCCTACTATTGTAAATGATACTTTTCGAAACTTCCTGGTCGATCAAAAACAGAAGACATATTCGACTGTCTATTCAATTATTGTTTGTTTACTTCTATTGTTTTGATATATTTTGGCGAGCAGTACTCCCCTTTTTTATTATCCCTCATGTAGCAGGATGAACAGTCATCATGATGTGTTACGCTAAGACGTAGAAAGCTACACCGATTTTGATCGCTTGAGAGAAAAGTTTCAGAACCACAAAAAAGTTACTGGTGTCGTAGTGAAACAATCATTTATTAGAGAAAGAGCAGAAGATAGTACTCCTGTGGGGGAAATATATTCTTTCCAAAATCTACAGAACACAGAAACGCCAATTGCCTGAAGACAGCTAATAGAATGAAGGCAGTTGTATGCGAGGCATGATGAAAGAGCACGAATTAACAACTGCTGATGAGGATTTCATGATTATCGTCAAGCTCTTTAGGAATAGCATGTGAATATTTTTTCTCGACCGATTTCCATTTCGAAAAAGCATTATCGGAGCAAGATAAAGAAGATAAAGCTATAAGAGGGTTGAATGGGAGAAAAAGGAAAAAAGTCGAATATTTTATATCGTATTAAAGTTCTTGGATAGAATTGAAATGAAGATTGGAATGTGTTGATGTTCACCAAATGATCACCTAGTTACATTATTTTATATTAAAGTTGCAACTCCCTTATAACTATGTTCTGCCTGGAAGCTGTGTGTTGAAATAAAAAATAATAAAAAAATATGTATTTTTCAATTTCTTCTGAATGATGGCACTTCTCGTTTTGTAGTTTTGTATTTCACATACTTACAATGGAGAAAATCAACCAAATTGAGGATAAAAAAATCTCATAAGGAATTTGAAGATGATCATAACGAATTAGTCTTGTATGCAACTTCAAATTTGTCCCTGTCTGGGAGTGTTCAAAATTTGGATTAGGCTGATTCCCAGATAGATTCATGCTTGATTCATTTTTCAAATGATAATATATATATATATATATATATATATATATATATATATATATATATATATATATATATGTGTGTGTGTTGTTGAACCGCGTCTGGAGTTTTGTTCTCGACGTTTCGGCTCCGATTTTGGAGCCATTTTCAAGAGGTAAATGTGACTTCACGCTGAGGTCTCAATCTGCCTACTCCTCAGGTGTTGTCACAGGGGGCAAGGGTTTGTGACTTGACGCCGGGGCCTCAATCTGCCTACTCCCCAGGTCTCGTCACGAGTTCTTTCTAAGGTCTCAATCTGCCTACTCCTTAGTTCGATCTAAGGAGGAGGTATATATACACATATATATTTATATACATACATAGAGAACTGAAAAAGAACTGAAAAAGAAATACGACTAGAGATGTTGGTCTCATCCACCCCAATGATGAAAATTTCAAAAAAGCCATTCTTAGAGAAATCAGTATCTCTTTTATATTTACCTAAATCATGAACACAATTTTAGATCATTTCTGTTTCATTACGAATAATAAGTGTGAACTTGTAACATCTTTTCGACTCACAGCACTCTTTGATTAGGTACTATTATTGGTGGCAGATATACACTTTGAGTTTGCATAATAGATATCGAGGAATAATGAAAGGGTAATCGAGAAGACGTGTGAAAAACGGAAACCGTAGTAATTGCAGACCTCATCCGTATTTTCTAGGAAACCAAACAATAAATGCATTCAATTGAAATCAATCCAAGAGGTGGTACGTTGCAGAAATCAATTTTCTCCCATACAATACTTTCAGGTACAAATTCAAAATTTATTTAAAAACTGAAATATTTATAAAGCACAATACACAATTGGAATTCACATAAAAAATACAGGCCGATACTTGATGTAAATTCGTTACAACGTAATTGAAATAGTTATTCGTCTTACTAGGCAGCAAAGTACCTAGTAGATTGACTGATAATCCATAGCCGAGCATAGTGAGGCTAAGAATTCAGCTAAGGCAGTCAATCTACTTTGCTGCCAGTTGAACATATAATTTTTTTGGCCGATTGTTTATAATGATATATGTAGGATATTGTATTAGCAAATTATGGCAATTCTCATAACATTTTTATATTTCTTGTAGTGATAAATTAAAACAAAATTTGATGGAAATTGCATGTGTGGAACGGTTGGTTCCTATGGAAATAATAATAATAATACCAGTTATTTATTCCCAAGAAACTACAGTTCATATACAGGAAATATTTATAAAATACATTTATTAAAAAGCTCAATCAGAATTGTTTATTACTCGAAAGTAAAAAAATAAAATAATAATAATAATTTTTTCAAAAAAAAATTATTCTAACAAATAACGCTTCATAGCAAATTTGAATTTGGTCATTTGAGAAAAACATTTTATTCTAGTGGGTAATCCATTATATGTGATAATACCTTTATAGAAAATAGATTTTCTGGAAAATTCCGTCTTGAGATTTTTTGTTAACAAATTATTGAACTGCCTTGTTTTGTGGTTATGTACACTGTTAGATTTAAAAAATTTCATAATAGAATGTTTCTTATTAGTCACAATAGAATGCAAAATAATACATATTTTCAGTTTATAAATAGAATTCATGTCGAGGAGACGATTTGGTTTATAAATATTCCTTGCTGGTTCCAAATAAGGTAAATGAAAAATGCATTTTATTGCTTCATTCTGTAAAGACTTCAGTGGTTTCAGAATGGTATTCGAAGGTACCCCATAAGCTGATTAAATATTGTGATTTCGAATAAATTAGTGAAAAATAAATTAATTTCAAATATTTCAAAGGTATATAGCGTGTACAAAATTCCAATGACTGGTGATATTTTTTTCGGATCAGATCAATATGAATATCCCACGAAATATTTTCATCAATATTCAGACCTAAAAATTTTATATTACATGAACTGATGATTTTTTGTTGTCCTAGGAATAAAAATTTCGATTGTGATGACAAAAAAGTACATATATCCAGTAGGTATATATCAATGAACAAGAAAGATGATTTTTCGAAATTTAAAGTAAGTTTATGAGCATTGAGCCAAATAAATAATTGTTTCAAATCATTTTCCACTTGACATTGGATCACTTGCAAATCTTTATTGAAATATATTAAAGTTCTATCATCAGCAAATAATACTAACTTTCCAGTGATGTTCAATTCTGAAATTGAATTAATATATATTAGAAACAGTAGAGGTCCTAGTATGGATCCTTGTGGGACTCCACAAAAAATGTTTTCCAATGAACTCTCACAATAGTTTTCCAAGGATACAAATTGTTTCCTATCATTTAAATAATTTAGTCAACAAGATTTCATGATCAACAGTGTCGAAGGCTCTACAGATATCTAGCGTCCACATTTATTTTTTTCATCTAATTCCAATTGGATATTAGAAATCATATCCAATGCTGCACATTCTGCATCACTAGATCTCCGAAAGCCGTATTGATTTGGGTGGAAGAAGTTAATAGATTCGAGGAAGTTCAATAATCTAGTATACATTGCTCTTTCAAATATTTTGGATATGACTGGTAAAACAGATATTGGCCTGTAATTACTAATATTATCTTTTTTTTCCGTTTTTGAAAACAGGTGTTACTTTAGCAACTTTCAATTCATTTGGAATTTTACCGTAGTCGAAAGAAATAGGTATTAATTAATATTTCGAGTAATGGTGACACTTCTGATTTAACTTGTTTTAAAATTTTGGCACTAATTCTGTCGAATCCAGGCGCTTTCATAGTTGTTATAGTTTGAAAACATTATGAACAGTGAGAGTGATTTAGCAGTACTTACTCCTCCAGACACATCAATCAGCAAAGTATTACTTTTTTTCTGCCTAAGCAGATATTTGCTGTCAATCGGAGAAAAACACTTTTGTGGGTGATTTTCACTAGACTTTCGAACAGTGATGCGAATTTCTTAAGATTTCAGCCAAAATGGCGTTGCAATTTCAATTTGAACTCATATCTAGTCTGACTGAACTTGCAAAGCTTACCATTCCCGAAGTAGCATAGGTGGAAATAAACGTCTTTCATAATGCAGTTGGCCAACGACACACATTTTCAGAATGAAATATATTCGTTTGAATATATTTGATTGATTGACACTGACGATTCATTGAGAACACTCAGTGAATTCATATCAGCATGTATACTTTCCTACCCTTCATTTTTTTCCATCCCTTCCAAATTATGCCACCCCTCATCCAACCCTCCCATCTAATGAGGCCCGTCTAATAAATCACACAGAGTTAATTAGACTAATCCGAGGTTCATTAGAGTCGGATCTCTTTAAGGATAATGAATATACAGACCATCAAAGAAATAGCGGTGCTGAAAAATTCCATGTTTTTTCTGAGAATACCGTTTCTGTTCCCACAAAAAGATGAAATCAATGATCCGAAGAAGAATGTCTATATCAAGTTCATCTTGCTGAGTCTGACTACGATATATTTGTCGCTGGGAGCTGCGATTCACTTAGTCGTGAACATACGAAGTAAGTATCCGAAATTTATTTTTTCTACAAACTAGCACTAGCGCTCAAGGCCGTACCCAAGGGGGGGGGGGGGGGTCAGAGGGGTTGAACCCCCCCCCCAAAATTTTCCAAAAAAAAAAAGTTTTTCAAACGCATTACTCAAGTTATAATTGTTCTTTTTCTTCTTCTTAGGTAAATAAGGAAGAGTTCAAACCAATTACTAGTTAAAAATGTACGTGAATAATTTGTCAAATTTATTATAATTTTACTAACCCATTCACTTACGTGGAATTCGTGGATGGACGTGATCCGCCGCTAACGGCGTAGACCGAAGCGTTTCATTACGTAAGTTGCCGTAAAGCATATAGTTAGGCGCTATCACGATAGGTAGCAGCACGAAAAAAAAGACCGCCAGTCGCTTCCACAAGTCTCTGACTCTGACTACTTATTTCGGAAAAAATTTCGTTTTTATATGTTGGCAGTACAGTACTGGGACTGGGGGCTTATTCCGAAACTAAAGGAACGATCAATGAACAATGAAAATAGAAGTTGAATCTTCGAAACTTTATGAAAAGATGTTTGATCTAGAACTAGTACCTAGTGAGTACTCACTGTGGAAATTGTTTTGGGAAAAACAAATGGAACTCGACAAGCCTCCTTGTGGCATTGAGGCACTAAGCCAATGTAATAGGGAACTTTTTTCTGACATATTCACCCTCCTGAAAATATTTGCTTCTTTGCCAGTGACCACTGCAACTGCTGAGAGAACCTTCTCCACTCTCAAGCGATTGAAGACGTACTTAGGAAATTCGTGTGGGCAAGACAGACTAAGCGGACTGGCTCTTATGTCGGTTCATAGAATCTCAACAGACAAAGTGATCGATGAATTCGCAAGAAAATAGAACAGAAGAATGGATCTTGTTTTGTAATGTTACTATTATTGTCTACAGACGTAATTTTGTACTGTATTGTACTAAACAGTGTTGAGTCAATTTGCATTGTCAATCTATTTATTTTCCTAGACACCAAATTAACAGGGGAAATTATTTTGTTGCTATCATTTATATTTTAATGAATTTAGTGTCGTTCTGACTTTTGTTAATGAAGCCTTCGGCCCCGCCTGGTGCCACAACCCCCCCCCCCCCGAAAACTTTTTCTGGTTACGGCCTTAAAGTGATTTATCTGTAGAAAAAATATAAAAACATAATTCAAAATGAAGTGTTTATTCAAGTAAACGTACAATTAGTGAAACTACAATTATGATAAGAAACTCCATGGCCGCTTCAAGAAAGCCACAAGCTTGTAATATCTGCTTATGTCATGATTATTTATGTTCATCATCGACTTCAACATACTTAGCGTAATCCGACCAAAGTATGCAAGAAGCACTTTTTCACTGGCCTCCTTGCCACTGACATTTTTCTGATCACTTCATTTCGAAAAACGATCGTATGAAAACTCGTAGTGTCGCTTTGACTTACTATAGGCAATAATTCAAAATCAGCTTCATTGGCAGCTTCTTCAATTTCCGGCGGTAGAAATTCACTTTCTGGATCACTTTTGGTAATTATCCGTTAAGCGGGCTCCATCGTGAAATTGAAAAATTTTTGGTGGAACTTACGTATTTTGGCCTCCTGAACAAAAAATTCTAATAAAGTTTTTGGGGCTCGCAACTAGTTTCGGAGATACGGCCCCCCAAAGACAGGAAATCGGGGTTTTCAGGGTTGACATTTATGTTTGTTTATTCGGCCAATTCAGCTCGAAATTCATCCTTCTTTCTATCAGCACAATATACACATTCTATACCACCTTCTTCATCACTTTCCAACAGAATTATAAGCATTTTTTCATTTTTCAGTACAAAACTCTAAAAGGTATATCGTCATAGAATTTCGAGGTTAGCAAAACAGTAGAACGCGCATCGCTAACCTCGAAATTCTATGACGATTTACCTTTTAGAGTTTTGTACTGAAAAATACTTATGATTCTGTGGGAAAATGATGAAGAAGGATATATAGAATGAGTATATTGTGCTGATAGAAAGAAGGAGGAATTTTGGGCGGAATTGGATGAGAAACAAACATAGGCGTAAAACCCCGATTTCCTGTCTTTGGGGGGCCGTATCTCCGAAACTAGTTGCGAGCCCCAAAAACTTTATTAGAATTTTTTGTTCAGGAGGCCAAAATACGTAAGTTCCACCAAAAATTTTTCAATTTCACGATGGAGCCCGCTTAACGGATAATTACCTCACTTTTCATCGGGAACGAAGAAACGAGAAAGAATAATTCGTGATTTATTGACGTTAGTTGTCAACAAAGACAAATCAACAAATTCTGTTTTCGATTACCTTGGCAACTTGTTTCATGAATAGATTAGATTAAATTGGATTCAAAACTGATAATTTCGAGGCTATTATTTTATCAATTAATTCATGTAAAATAGGTATGCGTTAATTCGGACTTCTAATGGTGTTTGTAGACAAAATAGTGTATGATATACCTACTACAGTTGATTTTATCTTGTTTGAAGGGATGGAACAGTCCGCCTTCGGCGTTGTGTCTCAAACTTCCCTTGCCACAAAATAGAAGCACCCTCAATGCCTCGATTGTGGATCTTGATGAGATTCACGAATCATTTCCGTTAATTGATATAATAGGATGTAAGTTTAGACTCTCTGACCAACTCATATTTATATTCACCATTTATATATACCTCCATCCGTATGTATAGACGACTATGTTGCGTTCTTAGATGCCTTTGAAGGTCTGAAATATCTTCAGTCGAATTGTAAAATTTTAATACTTGGTGATTTCAATGCCCTTTCATTCTGCAATGATCCAACAGATCAGAAATCTAGAGTGATAATTGATCTTATGAGTTTTCTTCATTGTAATCAATATAACAACATTGTGAACACTAATATGAATCTACTGGACTTGGTAATTGCGAATATTCATTGTCAAGTTCATAAATTTGAAGATGCTTTCACTAAAGAGGATTATATTTATCATCCTGCTCTCAATATTATCATCGAATGCCCAGTCACCAATATACAGAATTTTGATCTTGGGTCCTCAAATCCAAAGTATAACTTTCGACGTGCAAATTTTCTTCTACTATATAACATGTTACTCCAGTCACCAATATACAGAATTTTGATCTTGGGTCCTCAAATCCAAAGTATAACTTTCGACGTGCAAAATTTCTTCTACTATATAACATGTTACTCGATGCGGATTGGTCTAGTATTAAGTCGATGTTAATGGAGCTTGCCAGCATCTTTACTCGATTGTCAATGGCATTGTTAGTACTTGCATACCAACTTTTAATTTTTCACGTAAAAAACGCACATATCCGCCGTGGTTCTCTAGAGTGAGAACATTAAACTAAAAAACACTGCACATAAAAATTTCAGTAAATATAAAACTAACAATTACCTTCAAACTTTCAGAAGATTGAGGAATCAAGTCAAATCTCGAATTGAGATATCTTACAAAGCATATATACGAGATGTCGAATCGAGCCTATCAACGGACCCCAATAGATTTTGGAACTTTATTAATCAAAACAACAATAAAACTAGGATCCCTGGCGTAATGCATCTGAACGACAACACTTTCAACACTTCCCAATCTATAGTTGATGGCTTTGCCAATTACTTTTCCAGTGTCTACCAGAAGTCTAACACCCATCAAACAATTATAGAGCCCCCTAAATACTTCAACATAACAATGGGGACAATCACTGAAAGTGACTTGATAGCAGCATCTAAAAAATAAATTAACAGCTGGTGTAGATCATATTCCAAGCTTTCTTGTCAAAGACAGTATTTTCGTTTTAGTCGAACCTCTTCTTCATATAATCAATCTGATAGTTTCTACCGGTACTTATCCAGAACTATGGAAAACTGCCAAAATCTGTCCTATTCATAAATCAGGAGACCATTCATTTATCAACAATTATAGACCTATAGCAATTTTGTGTAACTTTGGTGAATTATTCGAAATTATCATTTATAATCGCATTTATTTTAGTATTAAATCATCATTATCCATCTATCAGCATGGATTTATCCCTAAAAAATCAACAACTACCAACTTAGCCTGTATAACCGACTACATATCTAACACCCTTGATTCTGCAGGTCAGGTTGACGTTATATATACGGACATTAGTAAAGCTTTCGATAGAATTGATCAATCTCTTCTCTTACAGAAGTTGTATATTTTTGGATTTTCCGAAAAGCTGATTATACTCCTGAAATCGTATCTGACCAATCGCATTCAGTTTTTTGAATATGCTGGCACCAAATCTTTTGATTATATTTCAACATCCGGTGTACCTCAAGGGTCCAATTTGGGTCCGCTACTCTTTCTCTTGTTTATGGATGACATTTCCAGTAAAATAACCTCACCGCATTTGTTATTCGCTGATGATTTTAAAATATATTCGAATATAGAAAATCTAACAGATTGTATAACTCTCCAGAATTCCCTTATCGAAGTTAATGACTGGTGCAATAATAATTATCTTAATCTCAACTTAGGAAAATGTAAAATAGTTTCATATCATAGAAAACGTACGCCTATTATTTACGACTATGCATTTGATAATGTTTCTCTTGACAGATGTATGACTTACAAGGATTTAGGGGTGACCTTTGACAGAAAATTAACATTTGACAATCACTTATGTAGCATTTCATCGACAGCGCTCAGACTGTTGGGTTATTTTTCCAGAAACTGGGGAAATTTCTCAGATGTAAATACAATGAGACTATTTTATATGACCTTTATAAGAACCAAACTTGAGTATGCAGCAATTACCTGGTCTCCAGTTTATCAAAACTCCGTCCAAAGATTGGAAAAAGTTCAAAGGGAATTTTGCAAACTTATATTCTTCAAATGCAATGGCTACTATCCTTCAAGAGTTTATGATCACGGAACTCTGCTTAGCTCTCTCAACTTACAATCTTTGGTCGAAAGAAGACAATGCATGGCATTAACATTCCTGTATAAACTCCTCAATAACGAAATCGATTGTGGTTATCTGCTTTGCAAAATACAATTTCTGGTCCCTCGTAGACAATCCAGATGAGCTGTTACATTTTATAATACATTTACTGGAACGAATATCTTACAAAAATCTCCAATATATTCCATGTGTCATCTTTTCAATAGTGTCTCTCATTTATGTGATATACATTATGATAGCCTAGCAATTATTTCAGAAACTTTTATAAATACTTAGTATGTACATTTATTATATCTTCTCTGTAATTGGGTGAAAACCTGTTGAGAATAAAGAATTGAAATTGAAATTGAAAATAAAATATCAATTTTAGCACTTATATCATAAATAACTATTTCATTATCCCTACACATCACAACTTTGCACGACTGTAAGGCTTCCGTAACTGCCAAGGACCTTTAAACATTTTTCTTCACATTCACCAGTGAAATCCTCATAACAACCATTATTTCGACTATGATGGCTCCTATTACGGCCTAGGCCATTATATTTGTTTACACGATCCAGCATTCTTGATTTTTTGTCAAAACAAATCAGTTATTGGTTGCTAGGTCAAAGCGTCGATGAGTTATTCACTTCATCTATTTCATAATATAATATGTTAAATTCCACATCTGACTATATCTCTGTGAATAAAGTTGAATGTTGTCATGGAAACGTCTCCAAGAGTCAGCTTCATTTGTGATAATTAATGAATGAAATCCGGACAGCGAAAAAAGGGGGCATGAATATATAAACTTATGTCACTTTAACTTTTCAGTTATCAGTTGGACAAACATTTTTTTTAACGGACGAGAAAAACATCTGACATTTTATCTCTATTGACAGGTGACTAAATAACACTTTTTATGAAATTCCTCTTTTCGTAATTGTTTTTATAACAATATTATATAACGTTCTATGTCAGACAGCAACGAACTTCAAAACCACAGCTCAGATATTTTTGAGAGAAAATACTATACGGCTGGTCACTGGAGGCAGTTAATCTTGACTCACCGCATTTGCTTTTTCACCAGTATCTTCATCGATTCTATAAATAATGTCTTCCATCAATCAAATGTTGGAATTTTATGACTATTCGTCAACAAACTTTACGGCAGTGACAAGCTACGAGAAGGTCACAGCAAATACTAGTAACTCTCATTTTTTTTCCCAGAAAGTTCTTTCAAAAACCCAGAAGTGATATTTTTTGAAGGAATGATTATAAATGAAAGCTATCTTCGCCTCTAATATATTTTAGATCGTTAATAACTTATGCATCTATCTTTTTGACAAACTCCTTCAACCTTCAACATAATAATTTTTCGAAAACTCATGGGTATGCTTGAAGACTGGCTTTGAATCAAATATTTGATAATTATTTTCGTTTTTTGAGTTGATCAATGTGACTATAGGATAAAAAATCTATCAGACATCCCGAGTATTATTGATATAAACTGATTAATCGATTTTCCAGGTGGTACTTATATAAATATAGATAAAGATGTTGGAGTCATAATTTCATATCACGGAGCGCTTTACTTTCTTTTCCGATATTTGGGTAACATCAAAGATATCATCATACTGTATAAACAGTTTTCAGGTAAGTGAGTGACAGTAAATCATTTCCTGCTAAATCTTTCATTTCGGATTTCTTAATCAAAATCAACAATTGTATCAGAGACAAGAGAGCAAATTTAGTTTTTTTCTAATCTCAAGAAAGTATAGAGTTTTGAGAGTGACAGTGCGTTCTACGATCATGCAAAAAAACCATTGAATTTATTTTATTGAATCAAATTGGTACGATCGTTGAAGCAACTTAACTTTTTATAATTCATATCAGATGATGAAGTAAAACATTTTAAACGCGTTATAAAAGTATAATAGTGGTAATTCTATAACCAAAAAACCAAACATGTTAAATTATTATCAATATTATTTTTTACACCATTATGTATAACGTATGTTTGAAATTTTGGAGTGCTTTTGATTTTAAAATGGCATTACAGAATTGTTGTTGCCCGAATGACTATTATTACACTAGTACAATAAATAATTCATTGCACCCATCTGTCATTCTATTACAGTGACAGATAAATGTATATTTACAATGAAGCAGGTCCAAAAAGCTCAAACATCACTTTTAAAATTAATTCAATGTAATGTTTTCTATGACAAGAGCGTCCATACAAATGACGAAGGCGGAGATGGATTTATTCCACAAAACAAAATTGATATATCGTAATCGAAAAATATTTCGTTGCGTGCCATAAACACTTACTTTTTGCACTTGTTGCATGAATGAACTATTTCTCTACATTAACGATTTTATTCCACAGATTTCAAAACCTATGGAACACCCAACAGCTTCGAGAGAAAAAATAAAGTGTTGAACAAATATTCAAAGTTGTACTTTGCTTATCATATGTTTATAGTAACAGGCATGACTACTTCCACATTACTGAATGTTGATAAGTGTGAAGCGGAAAATATTGAAAATAACATTGATGAAGTTTGTGGACTAGTCGGGCCAACATGGCTACCATTCGATTTCGATTATTTTCCGGTCAAACAAATTGTATATGGCTACCAGGTAATATTGGCGCAGTCGGTAGGCGTAAAAATAACGGCAATATAATTTTGTTTATTCAATTTAGGTATACTCAAATTTCTTCATATATCAAACTGCAGGAGTTCTTTCTTACACCATGATGGAGACTGTGGAGCATCTCATCATCAGATTTGAACACGTAGGAGATACATTTGTTGATGCTCTAGCTGAAGAAAATCCTTCAATCAGGAGAGAAAAATTCTACGTGGCCGTCCAGTATCACAAAGACGTCATACAGTAGGTGCCACTGAATTCGTCAGTATCATAATTTTTCTTTTTATTCAGACCGATATAGTGCAAGCATATAAATACGTTGGAAAAAAATTCCGAAGATTTCCCTCAAAACAATTCAGTTTTGGAATAATGAATTTCATGCAAACTTTCATGTTTTCGTTTTAGAATGGGAAAGTTATTGAACAGCTGTTTTGGTCCTTGCATGATGGTGCATATCAGCTTGACAGGGCCAGTTCTAGGGGTCGCAGGGTACAGGTTTGTCACGGTGAGTTCAGTGTATTTTCATTTTCATAGGTTTTCTGAATTAGGTCTTCATTTTAGGAAATACCCTTAGATGCGACCTGTTTATTCTTCGGATGGATGTTCTCAACTTTTATTGTTTGCCGTGGTGGACAACGACTTTCGGAAGCGGTAATGTTTTTAATACTTTTGTGAAGCCTGCCAATAATTGTGGTACTGACGCGAGTACTGACGTAGATTATATTAACATAGCGTCAATACAAATGAATTTCATATCGGTGCTTATATCAGGAAACCAGGAATTTCACTGTTATGAAATGAAGAAAAAAAATCCAAAGACCCCAGCATGAAAATTTGTCAGGATTGTGTAAACCTGTTTACATATTCATAGACTTTCACATCCGGATTTCTTCTGAAGAGAACTTTCAAAAAATATAAGGTTTCATGTGTACCGAGCAATTCATAAGTCATGCCCAATATAGATTGTAGAGAAGAAATCTTACTCAATATTTTTTTCTGGAATTCTGAAATGGAACACCCTATTCATTTCCACCGAGATTCCTGATGTTCTCGGAATCCGAATTGAACTTCGTCTTTTGTTTTCTTGTAATTATTTTTTATGTATAAGCCGTATAAAATCTAGAAAACAATGAACCCATTTATTATTATTATTGATTGCTCCTTGACACAAAAATGAAACAACATTAGATTTGTAGTTCTCTTCTAATGATGGTATCTCGGATTCCAATTTTGAATTTATTCAAGAACTAGTTGATGTTCGGATAACGATATGAAAAGCATAGTCGGGAGAAAACCCAAAAAATGAATTCCAGAACATTTCTAAAACTTTAAGTTCGCTTATCGATTATTTCCAGTTCCTTTAATCAATTCGAAGAACTACTTCTTGGCTTTTTCAAATAAAAAAAGAGAATACAAAACTTCTCTGAAAGAAGTAAAATCATTTATCATTTACTTTTTGATTCAAGTTTCGTGTGCCCTATATACAAATTGAGCAAGAAATAGTTATAAGTTATCCACTGCCCGTCGCGCCATATAGGTAGGAAAGTAGTTGATTTACATAGATTCTGCCTTCCATTTTGTGAATGAATCGAACGTATATGAATGACATACACGTACCTGTCAACAGAAAATGTTTGTGAAATTTTTTTATTTCACTTCTTTCTGAGAAATTTTTGCCCGATTCGAAAAAATCAGGGCCAAAAATAGTTCCTCAACTTCATTTTTCCCATAAAAATAACTGAATTTTTGAATGTCGTTTCAAAAATATTTTATTGGATAAAAACGTGTTTATTTTCGCCATACCAACATAATTGTCTCTGTTATTCAATTATTGTCTGCAATCATCATAGTTGGCATTTTTTTTCATATTCAGGTTGATATCGAAAGATTATCACGTGCAGCAGTGAAAGAGAAGTTACGAATTAGTTGTAAATCCCAGGAGAACCTCTCTTGGAATGGAATCATAGACAACTTACTAGACATTTTCCATTGATTATTTCCCTCAATGCGAATAAACGATGAAACAGTTGAAGGCTAGACTGATTTTACAGAGTTTTACAGCGATTATTTCCCTCAATGCGAATAAACGATGAAACAGTTGAAGGCTAGACTGCTTTTACAGAGTTTTACAGCGATTAAATGCATTCGTGTATAATAATTTAAAATAAAATCCCTCGACCTGCGGTCTCGGGATTTTATTAAATAATCATACACTCAAGTCATTTGCTAAGCAAAATTTCGAGAATCATGGAAGTGCAGCACACATTTCAACCGAATAAACTTGGTGCACTCGGGATATAACCCCCGATTAAATGCACTAGACCTTTTAACCGATTAAAATGTTCGAAATGAACCGGGCGTTTGGATCACTTTTCAGGTACTATCTCTGGTACTATATTGTTCCTGTGTTCGATTTTGATGTTTCCTGAGTTTACATGTTTTCTGGAAATAATCTAAACATATATCTCTCCTTCACCAAGTTCAATCGACCAAAATGCGTGCATTTCCATGATTTTCAAAATTTTGCTTTCAAGCAAATGCTTTCGTATATAATAATTTAAAATAAAATCCCTCGACCTGCGTTCTCGGGATTTTATCAAATTATCATACACTCAAGTCATTTGATAAGCAAAATTTCGAGAATTATGGAAGTGCAGCACACATTTTAACCGAATAAACTTGGTGCACTCGGGATATAACCCCCGAATATAACTGAGGAAATTGACATTTTCAGAGCATGGCGGTTGGCAATGTCATCTACAGTGTAGAGTGGTACAACTTGGAAAATGAGCTGCAGAAAGATTTGAGGGTAGTTATGATGCGATGTCAGAAACCAGTTCTCCTGAGAGCTGGACCTTTTGGGGCCATGACATATTCAACGATTGTGGCAGTGAGTATCATGAAAAAACATTCAGCACTGCTTCATGGGAACATTAACCTTTTCTTCCTTTCTTCTGAGAATGAAACTATAATTTTTTCAGAGAAGATCTGTCTTTTTCTTCCTTCTTTCATTGATGAAGTTAACTGATGATTTTCAGTTGTCGTTATTTCGGATTCATCGTATACTCAGTACTTTTTTGGGGTCCAAAACATTTTATCATTGAAACTGATAACAATGTGATGGAATTCTAACTTCATAAGAAAACAGCGTGTTTTATACAAGTTTCGTATTCACTTTTTAAGGGTAGTGCACTGCGGGTAGTTACACCCTTTCATTTCTACCTACCATTCATTGACATATAATGGACCTGGTATCATTTTTGAAAAGTATTTTGTAGGCGTCTATCGAGATCAAACATGTTTTAATGCGTATTTTTCTATCTTTAACCTCTTTCGATTGACCAAAAAGATGTGATTTTAATTAATAGGGGAAATGAAAAAATTTTGTTACTATCTCTTGTTTGTTTTTGCAACAAATTGAATGTTGTTATTTGCAATTCTTCTTTAACAGATGTGAAATGTTTTGATTTCATTGAGATTATTAATACATTCTGCAATTGATAGTTTTAAAAATGATGTCTACAAAGTTTTTCGTTTCAGATCCTCAAGACTTCGTACTCTTACATAACACTACTGAAGCAAACGATGTGAATGATCACAACTAGAAGATAGCAGCTGATGGATGTCAATAGAGTAATAATGACATGGCAATTTTGAATAGATCGCTTCAATAGTTTATGAGTCTGTAGTTTTTAGGCTAATGTTGCAATAAACATGAATCACCTAGAATCGTGTTCTCATTGATCTCAATAAGTGAAGAGTTCCTTTCAGAAATAATGACTTAACAAGCTTTGATTCGATCAGTTAGATTAATTGACCTCAATGTTCGAAGAACTCTTGTTCATCGGAACAAATTTTAAAACGTTGGGAAAGTATGTATTTCTCAAACATACCTTCTAATCAACAGTTCGATTTCAGATTAGGTTTTTTGAAGTTCCCGTATACATCTCGTGAATAAAACTGGTTCTGAGCTCAAAAAGTATATACATATAGTATCAGGCCGATGGATTGACAAATTGATTGGGGAAAGGACGATTCTTCTCTGGTGAGATATTTGGCACATGGAATTTGTTCAATTTCTACCGCAATTTGACGTATTCTTATTGAAAATCAGATATACCTAACCTATATATCACTGGAATCCAAAACACAAATTACTAATACAGTAATATTTTTACACTGGAATGTTTACAAAACCAATATACATTTTTTGGTGAAAAACATCTTCCTCAGGCGAAATTTCTCCTTGGCGTTGTTTTTCGTTTTTTTTTTCACATTGTAGTGTTCATCAAAATTCATTTATATCACAGCATAATGTGACACTTATCTGAAGAGGGATGACAAATAATTAGTATAATTAGAGGGTATGTGATAACCTCATTTCAGAATAGTCGATATCTCATCAGTGGTAATTTTTGAAATTTGTGAAACGTGAAATTAAATCAAGAATACTTCTATTGCCATGAAGAAGTCGTTAAAAATGTATAACCAATGGAAGTATAAAAACGATATTGTGATGTGATCATTTTAATCGTCATCATTTTTTAATAACACCAATGGCATGATCGACATATTAAATATAGGGGTCGAAATGGGAGGAGCAAGTAGAAAGGTCCTCACCCTTCGTGACAGAAAAACCGAAACGAATTTGTGAATACCAGGTCCGTTGAATTGTTACTTCAACCACATCATTCAAACTACAAAATGGATCCCGAATTAGTGGTGTTGGAGAACTCTTTGAAATATCTAACAACGGTGCTCCTTTTTCCGAATAAGAAAGAAAGGAAGAAGCCAGGGAAATTATTTTATGTGAAATATGTTTTGTTTCACATCTCCACGATTGGGGCTTACATTGGGTCAACTTTGCATCTAGTAAAAAATATCAAAGGTAAGGTCAATGTGTTATTTTTTAAATTTCATGATCTCTATAATTTTCACCATTGCACCAATTATCAAATTTTCAAATCAAATACGGCAAAAAATGTATCATAACTGAAAATAGTTATTCCTGATGGAGGAATTTTAGTTGCCTAAAATACCACCAGGAGAAGAATTATTCATTTTTCTATTGTTTCAGAACGTACATTTATAAACACAGACCTGGACATAGCTCTGCTTATTTCTTTAACCGGATGCTACTACTTCAACTCCTACTTCGTTTCCAAAGTAGAGAACACCCTTAAACTCTGCAGGCTTTTCTCTAACTTTCGAGCATACGGCAAACCGAAAAACTTTGAAACGGAGAATAGAAGACTCAACGATCTATCATTCGCCCATCGCATTTACATAACCATAGCCGTCATTGGTTTTGCTGAAGCACCATTGTTGGAAAAAGGAAGGTAAGCATTTCAATTGTCATTTACGAGGTTTTCCAGGAAATATTTTCCACCCTCAATAAAATATATCCCTAACTAAAGGTTTAGTTCTGGCGCCTACTTTGTTTCTGCTTCATATCAATGATTTGCTGAAAAAATTATGTTCAGTGTATACTTTTGCGGACGACAGTACTCTTCATACTGGTTTTCTAATGATCTACAAGGCTCAGATACGATCTGTCTTGGAATATAGTTCTCATGTGTGGAGTTCAGCACCAAAACATTCATTGAGGCTTCTCGATTCTATTCAAAGAAAGGCAATCCATCTTGGTGATTCTTCGCTCACAGACTCACTCACTTCATTGGAATATCGTAGAAGGATCGGAGACTTGTCTCTTTTCTATAGATATTTTCACGGTCGGTGCTCTTCTGAATTGTTATCAGTCGTTCCACCCTTGGCAATATCTACACGATTGACACGACGAGTACAGAAATTCCACCCCTTTGTTGTGAATTTGGAGACCTGTCGAACCTCTCTTGCTCAGGGATCCTTTTCCAATAGAACGGCTGAGCTTTGGAACTCCTTGCAGGAAGATATTTTTCCTGAAGCTTACAAACTTCAAAAATTCAAAATGAATGTTAATTCGTATCTCCTGTCCCTTGATTCACGCGTGTCCTTTGAACATTACAGGGCTTCCCTTTCGTGTGAATCTGCATCAAAAAAAATTGCAGCTTCTACGAGAGCAAATCTAAATATTATCATTATTTTTGACAGATGTGATGAAGAGAACGTCAAGAAGAGCCTGAACGAAGTTTGCGGCATTATTGGGGCAGCTTGGTGGCCATTTGACTTTTCTTCTTATCCTTACAAACAGCTCTATTTCGCCTATCAGATATATTCAGTTTGCCTTACATATCATACTGCCTCAACTGTATCGTTTGCTATCATGGAATCTACGGAACACCTCATACTGAGATTCAAACACGTGAAATTCTTGTTCGAGGAGGCCTTGAAATGTCAAAATAGTTCAAAGAGGAGGGAGTGTTTCATAAGGTCCGTGAAATATCACACTGGCGTTATAAAGTAAGTATACTTTTCGATACCAAAAATTCTTGGGAACTATTTTCTTGAGCCTGTTTTCGGTATATATTAGTTTACTTTTTAGTTTTGATTTGTAGGAGAGGAAAAATCGTAGAAAATACATATGCAGCATGTTCTGCTTTTCACCACTCCGTGCCCTAAGTGAGTGGTCAATATATATACTTTGTTCAACCATCCTTTGCCGTTACGTCATAATCAGTGACGTATTCTGCTGTTTTACGTTTGTCTCATATTAGTTGAATGTTATTTCACACTCAACCTCAAAATTATTATTAGTATGTACCTACCTGCAGAATACATCGCATACACTCGTGTTCATATTACATGTTGATGTATGATATAAATCGATGATCCTCGAGCAGAAACATCTCTGGCATGAACTTTGATTTTGTAGTCTTTATCTGTTTCCATTTCACTAGTAGCTAGTTTTTGAACAGTTCTAATAGATATTTCTAGAGCATCAGCAACACGCTATAGAATTTTATTCTCATTATACCGGAAAGACATTTTGACAATGAAAAATTAACTGAAAAGACGAAAATGACCAACAATAGGGAAGAATATCGACCGATGAGGGCGCTGGTGGTGGTTAAACTTTATCCACCATTTTGTAATAGTTACCTTGTAGACAAGATTTTGGTGTTTTTTTGCTACATTTTCATTGTACGAAATTTTTCTCGTGAAGGTTAATATAACTGTGTTCATGATGCTTTGAATATCCGCACAATACCATTCATTGGAGGTGAACATAAATGCATTGTGTTTTAAAATCTAATGATATTTGTTCTAGGCCATTTTTTAGTTTTAGTGTAGTGTTAGTGAACCAAAGAGGCTTTTATTACATGGATGATAAAATGCGCCATAACTTCGCCTAAAAATAGACAAACAGACACACCAGGTAACAGGATCATCTGTCTTGAAATGCAAGTAACACACTGAAGCCGCTCTAGGTGGTGATTTATGCAGTTTCAGTTCAATATTCCAAGCCTTATGTACCTGTCTATTTTCTCTTTCAATCCACTTTCCGTAATGTTTCCTACCAAAGATGTATTTATCTTTGGAAACGTGTGGAAAGACAACTTTGGATTTCGGTTCCTAGAGTTGCGGCAACTTGGCACCAAACACTTTATACGGCTCACTGAGCGATCTGCATCCATGATTGTTTGTTATTATTAATCAAAAAAATTACAACTTCAGGTGAGATTTCCTAAATCAACACCAAAGAACTCAATAAATTCACACACATAAAATGGAAGCCGTTTGTTTGTGAAATTATAGCAGTGCGTTATATTTCTGCCAGACGTCGCATAAAATTATGAACTTCCCAATACTGAACAAATCAAACTATGACAACTGAACTGTCATAAATGACAAATAAAATTCACGATTAAATAAGACATACGTTAATGACGTCATAATTCCGTCTCATCCATTTCATGAATGAGGGATAAAGTTGGACAACGTATGACGTAACGGCAAAGGATGGTTGAACAAAGTATAACTATCGTTTCTCTAATTTTGACATATCAACTGTCAATTTTCGAGATTGACAAGAATGGGAAAATAGAAATACGAAATTGAATGTTTGCTAGAAGATGTGTAAGTTTATAGATTCGCAGCAGCTGCCGCAGCCGTTGTCGCTGCCGCCCGAAGATGGCCAACTTATGTTTTAACCAGCGTGATTTTATGTGAAAATTTTTCATATATTTTCATCTCCACATATATTCGATAATTCAAAATTGATGAACTGACTATACACTTGTCAAATTCAAATCTTGCTCATGCGCTTCTCGAATTTTACGCAGCCGAGGAAAAGTTTAAATACACATATGATTTACTCTTCATAATCAATTATAAAATGGGTTAATTTCAAGTAGTCGGTTGAATGTTACATGTCCCATCATTTTAGAAAAACAATTCCAGAAGCAGCCTCCATAAATTTAGAACACACGAGTATTCTAAATGATCCATTACCTAACAGCTGTCAGATACATGATGAGCTGTTTAAAATAGTGGGAGTAAAAAAATATTTTCATCAACCCATATATTTTGAGCCACTGAACACAAACGAGGCCAAAACGAGGCGCTCTTCGTTGGCTCGGAAGTTCAAACCCTTTTTTCAAAATATCACGATCTCTTTTTATTTGTTACGCGCCCTCTTCAACTCATCCTCACTCAAAACTTTTTCTCGAAGTATAACAACTATCATCATAAAACTTGAATATAATTACCAGAGACAATTGATTGATTAGAATAAGCAAAAAAACGTGCATATTATTCTGACGTCAAGCATACGCCCTTTGATAATTTTTGCAGATGGTTTTGACAACCTGTATCGATCCTTATTTCTGCTATCATTGATCGTTAGCTTACGCTTTTTTTCAGCATGGCCATTATTCTGAACAAATCTTTCCGAGGATGTCTGTTCGAGCATGTCTTTTTGGCAGCTGGGGTTCTAGGTTGTGTTGGATATAGATTGGTTAAGGTACGACTAGCTGTTTTATTTCAAAAATATATGAGATATATTCATTTTTATTCAAACGTGAAAAATGGATGAAATGTTATGACTGGCTTTTTTGTATAAGTGAATATAGAGGTTCAATGAATCATTGATCCTTCATATTAGCCATATTTTACTGCTGATGGAATTTGGTGGAGGTTCGTTTATCAGGCAGAAGGCAGAACCTAGTTTTGAAAAAAAAACTCGTCGTATTACGTATTTTGAATCGCTGAAAACGAATGCCTTAAAACGCGGCCCTCTCCATGCATTCCGAGCATATGATGATATGATATATTATGATAAAGGGGAGCATTCATTCTTCTTTTCTGGTTCTCTGCACGAAAAACGATGACACACTTGATTTTCAATACTTCAGTTTCACCTTTCGGTAATTATCCGTTAAGCGGGCTCCATCGTGAAATTAAAAATGTTTTGGTGGATGCGCGTTCTATTGTTTTGCTAATCTCGAATTTCTATGATTTACCTTTTAGAGTTTTATAGTGCAAAATGGAAAAATGCTTATAATTCCGTTGGAAAGTGATGAAGAAGGTGGTATAGAATGTGTATATTGTGCTGATAGAAAGAAGGATGAATTTCGAGCGGAATTCCTGTCTTTGGGGGGGGGCATATCTCCGAAACTAGTTGCGAGCCCCAAAAACTTTATTAGAATTTTTTGTTCAGGAGGCCGAAATACGTATGTTCCACCAAAATTTTTTTAATTTCACGATGGAGCCCGCTTAATGGATAATTACCCACCTTTCTATTTTTTCCTTCAAAAAAGGTATTTGTCACAACCATATACATTTATAACTAACGGACTGGCTTTTATGACAGTAGACAGTTTTCCATATAACATGATGCGGAATATAAGAGAGAGAAAAAGGATATGCACATTGAAGTGATATTGTAAAGGACGAAATGATGACTTTATACTTGAATTACTCTATCCTTCCTAACCTCTTTCTATCCTAGAGACTACATTAAGGAAGAATAATAAGGCATTCCAGATCACGTGATGTATGGAGGGCAAATACCACTTTTACCATATAAATCATACTCTTTTGAAAAAAAACAGACGAAAGTTTTTGGGGGTGACAGGTGTGAGAAATGTAGTATCATGTCAGGGATAGCCATTTTTTGTCACCGCATTGGTGTGTACACGTTTTGCAGTTTGAGCTCGATTCAGTTTATTCTGAGGGTTCCCATATTTCACGTTTGAAGAAAAAATAGCATACGTAATTTGTGTGGCACGCACGTTCGTCAGTCTCCACGCTCACCACAGAAACCATCAATTTCTACTAAACACTTTCTTTTTAGAGCTTCTCACTGGGGGGACTCTGTTTATATTTTGGTTGGATGAGTGCCCTAGTTATGGTTTGCTATAGCGGCCAGAAATTGATAATTGAGGTGAGATATTGTATATTACATTACTAGTGCGGAAAGTGACATTTTTCACACGAGTGCGAAATATTGTAGCACGAGGCGAGTCTTTTTCATTTACTTTATTTTTCATGAATAATTAAGTTACCTCTCAGTCCAGTATCAATAAGAATGATAACAATAGGAAGGAGCATTTGATAATTGCATCTGTAAATCTTACAGGATTCACAGGTTTGACGGTTTATTGACAGAGGTGCGTAAAGTAACTTTCCGCACGAGTGAAAATAAAGATCACTTTCCATGGGAGTAGAGAGTGAGATGTGTGTTACTTTCATAATGGTCGTAGAAAAAATATTGTCGTAATCCCATACTGCAATTTTGATTTAACGGTATTTAGATGACAATTGAAAAGTTGACGTTAACAGCCTCCGTCCGTTAAGAGTTTTCAAGGGCTGGCGGCCGTTATAATATGTTGTGACGTTGTGATATTGTTGAGATGTTCTATGACAACACGATGTGATTTTTCTTTAGAATTACGAGGTACGTGTTTTGTTTTTTCCTTGGAATCAAAATGTAATCTTTCACCGGAATTACGAAAAGTCTTGAAAGAAACACGGCCGATACGCAAATGACGGATTCGGTTGCTATAACAATATTCAACCTCATCCGTTATTTGGTACTTATCGGCCTTTTGCAACGTTAAGAACTATAACAGAATCATTTCTAATAATCTCGAGAAATTTTTACAGTTTCATATAAGAGGTATTTTGTATCAATAGCAAAATCAATAGTTATAATTGAATGGAAACAAAAAAGAAATCGAGTTTGAATAAAGCAAGGATGTTATTCAAATTTTCAATACTGAAAGGTATACATCATGTGTCTGGACTAATTCATTTCATTTGATGATTTCATCGAGAGTAATATTTGAGGTATTACTCTCAGTAAATTTCCATATTCAACGAAAACTTGCATTGGATTGGGGAAGCGAAAGTCGGAAATCACTTCTTCAAACGTTTTTTCTCTGCACAAATCGATCATGTTTCCAAATATTATCGAATCAAAATTTTGAAAATCAAATTGATAGTTTTGAAATGATCGCTGTAAATATTTTTTTTCTCATAGCGAACGGAGAACTCCACTTTTCCACACTCATTTTAGTGTTGCAAGAGTCACTTCTCCGCACTAGTGCAGAAAAAACTTTTTTGCCCTGGTATAAGCCTCATCACCTCTAGTCCTCTTATAGTTTTTTTTGGATAGCATGTTTCAAACGGTCTGAAGTAGACAGTTTCTCAAAAAATAAAGTCCAAAATGATACTGAATTTTTCAGAGCACCGCTGTTGGAGAAGCCATATATAACAGTGAATGGTACAATTTCGAATGTGCTCTGCAGAAAGAGCTCATTATGGTTATACTGAGAAGTCAAAAACCAGTTCATTTGGAAGCTGGATCTTTCGGAAACATGACGTATCCAATGCTCATGATGGTAAGATGATAGAAACAAAAGTTTTTCAAGTGAAAATTCACAAGAACACAGGGAGAACATTATTTTTCTGAGCTGTCCTTTCTCATTGTTTGTTGGACAGATCATGATTATATACTACAAGCCATATGTAGAAAACGATGCTGCTATATGAAATAATGACTTCCAGCAATTTCCAGTGGTACAATTGACATATACAGGGAAATTGGAATTTTAAAAAGTCATTGAC
Organism: Zygogramma bicolorata; assembly: GCA_032362365.1. Classification (NCBI taxonomy): domain Eukaryota; kingdom Metazoa; phylum Arthropoda; class Insecta; order Coleoptera; family Chrysomelidae; genus Zygogramma; species Zygogramma bicolorata. Next base: position 35,994 of record JAVJAQ010003302.1, on the reverse strand, counting down.
AAATATTTTTATACTGCTTTCATCTTTTTTTTATATGCGGATTCACACGAAATGGAAGCCCTGTAATGTTCAAAGAACACCGAGTGAATCGAGGGGCAGGAGATACGAATTAGCATTCACTTTGAATTTTTGAAGTTTGCAAGCCTCAGGAAAGACCTGTTTCGGCAAGGAGTTCCAAAGCTCAGCTGTTCTATTGAAAAAAGATCCTTGAGCAAGAGAGGTTCGACAGTCTCCAAATTCACAACAAAGGGGTGGGAATCCTGTACTCGTCGAGTCCTCCGTGTAGATATTGCCAAGGGTAGAACGATTGATAACAATTCAGAAGAGCATCGATCGTGAAAATATCTATAGAAGAGAGACAAATCTCCGACCCTTCTACGATGTTCCAATAAAGTGAGCGAGTCTGTGAGCGAAGAATCACCAACAAGACGGATTGCCTTCCTCTGAATAGAATCGAGAAGCCTCAATGAATGTTCTGGTGCCGAACTCCACACATGAGAACCAAGAACCAAGACAGGTCATTTCTGAGCCTTGTAGATCATTAGAAGCTGACAAGAAGTGAAGTATTTCTTCGCAAGAAATAGAAATCCAAGTTTCTGGGAAGCACCTTTAGCGATCGATCTCACATGGTTTTCCCATCAGAGATTATCACTGATCGTAATTCCCAGCATCGAGATACTTGACTTTGTAGGAATATTTACTCCTGACACCTGAATACTAGATGATGATAGATCGGCTTTCCTTGAGAAGAGGCATGCCTGGGTTTTCCTAGCATTAAATTAAAGTTCATGTTACCCCATTCCATTATTTTTACCAAGTAATTTTATTGACGTGAATGTTTCTTTGAATTATTGTTTCTCGAGCTGGTATAGGGACTCTGGAAGAGCAACAAGTATGAAGAGTACTGTCGTCCGCAAAACATGTACTGAACAAGATGTTTTCTCGAGCAAATCATTGATATGAAGCAGAAACAAAGTGGGCGCCAAAACTGAACCCTGTGGAACACCTGCATTTATTGGGAGAATATCAGATGATACTCCATCAACAACCACATACAGAGAGATCTATCAGACAAAAAACTCTTCAACAAAGCACACAACTGAGGAGGTAAACCATAAGACGTTCGTCTCCGAATTTTTCGATTGAATGCTGCCAAATATGAAAAACATAAGCCAATAAGTCACCTGTTGATCGTTGATGGCGAAATCCGGTTTGTCGATCATTAATTGTTCCTGATTTCATCAATGAATCAGCATGATTAATCCTGAAAAACTAATGATGAAAAAACTATTACCGTCAAAAAAGAATGGAATCGAAAGTCGGAAGCCATTGAAAATTTTTTTTATACAAAAATAAAAAAAATTCCATAGCTCCTTGTACCACTATTTTTGTACTAGACTGATTTTTACTTGGTTAGTTTTTTGGATCTATCATATTGAAGGAAGCCGGCGTATCAGAAAGTGTTACGTACAGTAACTCCCTTCTTTGTGAGAAATTCAGTTTTCCTCCGTATATTAAAACTGACGTAGTGCAAGAAGTTATTGTTTCATATGATAGCATCGTTCTAGACATGATTCATGTTCGGTAATTTGACCACCTGAAAAAGTGTTATGGATATAGTCTATTATTATCCAAGATATCCGGAATTTGTCGAGTCAGTTTCAAACTTACCTCTACTATCCGGGAATAAATTTCGGATATTTTTGTTAATTTCTTAATGGTATTCTCTGTAGACACAAGTTGAAACAAAAATTGACTTGTAAATGTGAAAGGTAGTGGCAAAAACTCTCTGTGGACATCGAAAAATTTTCTCATTCTAAGTCAATTATCTGAAAATATTCTTATCCAGATCCAAATATTAAGTTACACTAGCCTCTTTTTCAGATTTTGAAAACATCTTACTCATACCTGTCTCTCCTGAGAAGGAGTAACAACAGGCAATAAAATACATTTGATGGAACCCATCGTATTCAGCTTTCGAACTATTTCATGATGATGACTGAATATGAAAGAAGTGAACCGAATAATGCGAAGAACATAGAAAAATCATGAAATACTTTGTTCATATTCATCATGTAGGAGTAGGCAGAAAGATTGTTTCGGGTAACTGCCTTGCCATCTCTTTGTCATCAGCTCTATGAGAGAAATTTCATCCGTTTTCTCATCTTACACAAGATGCTTGAATTGTACCATAAAATTCTACAGTTAGAGAAAGAACAACTACGTTGAATGCCGCCTGAATCACATGATATTTTCGTTAAATAAATGTTTCTTCATTGTTCATTCATTGAAAATGAAGATACAGGATTATTTTATTATTACTATATTATGCTTTTATCACGGTGATATATGATATGCTTGATAAAATGTATATTTTCTTGCCTCTCAAATGCTGGAGAAAATTCTCACTATTCAATTGTAGCTGTCCAGAATTTTCGTAGTGGAATGACTGACACCCTAACAACACATGGATATACTGGGTACGTCCTTTTTATGTACCACGCTACAAAGACGTGAACGGGACTTCCATAGGATATCCCACCCAACATGTCCCATGAGGTATATCCATAATCCCTGCCGCACAGGATGCCCAATGGATGTCCCATTAGGTAAATCTATGAGCTGTCCCATTCACGTCCCAGTTATTTCTGGCCAGTGGATTCACTTTTAGTCATAATAGTACAGCCTAGGAACGTTTCTGGGACATACTTATAAGGATATGGTATTTCCCTAGGACCTATCAGAGGGATGACCCTGGGATGTTTTTTTTTGTCGGAAAGCAGATGTCCCAGGGAGGTCCCCCATATGTACCATGTTCCGAGAACAGCTGTACTAGGGACGTCCCCAAAACAAATTTGAGATGTCCCAAGGACGTCCATAGGATGTGCTTGTGTTGTGAGGGCACCCATTTTTATTGTAAGCACCTCTACTTCAAGTTGTGACTTGCATTATTTTTTTTCTGAGGTATTTATGTTCACAAATATATCAGTCATGTCCGACACAACGTTGATAAAAATTCTCACGCAAAATTATTCCACAAGTTTATTCATTTCATGTGGGAATTTACAAAATTTTGATTGAATTTTTTAATTCATTTATTTTAATTCTTTTCCTGATTCCTGAATGAAACCTTCTAATCCAAACCTCACCTCCATTTTTTCTTTTTAATTCAACAGGAAATATTAACAGCTGCATTCAAACATTGTAGTATAATATTTATTTGATAATTTGATGAACATCATTATGCAAGCAAAGTTTTTTTGAAAAAATATGAATGGATTTGGATGATTTTATTTTTGCTGGTAGTTCATTGAAAGTTATTAATGCTAATGAAATGGGGTTCTTTTTTCCTTTATTGGAATGAATCATATTTAAATGAAAGTTATTTGATATTCTGGTATCGTGGCCATATAAATCATAATTTTTTGACAGTTTTATATTACATTTCTGAAGATTTTTTGTTAATTTATATATATATACTTAGATTTTTCATAATCAATTAGATGATCCAAAGTCATATTATGTTACTTTATATAAATCTGCAGGAGTATCCCACGGTTTTCTGAATATAACCTTTATTGCTTCGTTCATTAAACGATATATTATATTTTTTTGTTTTTCAGAGCATGTAATGTAATGAGGTATCTGATATGAGGAACAATGGAGGCATTATATATTAGAATTTGAACGTTTTTGTTTGAAATGTGAATTCTTCTAATGGCCCCCAGGAATGGAACAATAGATTTTTTCATTTTTTCAATATGATTTTCAAAATTTAATTTTGTGTCAATTAATAAACATAAATATTTATGATTAGGAACTTCGGCTATCAGTTCATTATCTATCTTCAAGTTTAATTTTATATTCTTCGTGTTTTTTTGTTTGAAAATCATAAAAACAGTTTTTTCCGAATTGACGGTTAGGTTAATGCTGCACGTCCGTTTTTCAATAAGGTCAATATCATGTTTCAATGAATTTTCCAAAATGTCAATATCTTTCCCAAAGTGAAATAATGTTATATCATCTGCAAAAGAAAAGTGTATTCTATATAATTTTAGTCTTTTAATATTGTCAATTTAGATTAAAAAAAGAATTGGATCCAAAACTGAGCCTTGAGGGACGCCAATTTTAGAAAGTTTCTCATTACTTTTATATTTGTTGATTTGTACATACTGTTTGCGATTTCGAAAATAGTTTTGGAATAAATTGAATGTATGACCTCTTATAATACCATAACTATATAATATATCCATTAAAATATTATGGTCAACAGTGTCAAAGGCTTTTTTCAAATCTAAAAATGTTACTAAATAAATTTATTCATTCAAAGTATTTCACAAAGCACACCAAGAAAAACACAAGGATTTTCGTTGTTCCATATATTATAAAACTCTTATGACAAAAGATTAAAAATATACACCAGGTACACCACATTCAATTATCACAAGTATAAAAAAACACTAAAATAACAAAGTCTTTGAACTAATAAATAAGTGAAGGGACTCAGACAAATAAATTTCACCTGATGTAAAAAAAAAGAAGAGCAAAGTTTTCAAACTGAAAGTAAAATCATAAGAGCCAAGGGTGGATCCTTTCGAGGAAGATAGAGATATACACAGACCTATATTGTGTAGGAGATAGTAAAAATGGGATATAATAACGACCGGGTAAAAAATTGATATGTAAATTGGTAACTACAAGAAAAGATAAGCACAGTTATTTACAATGACTCAAATGAAGGTAAAATCCGTTGATATCGAAAACATGAATTCAAAGTTTTCCATGAGTTTTCTAGATGCTCAGTAGTTCCCTACATAAATGACCAGTTCAAATTTTGATGTCCCATGTCTCAGTTACCAGCAGACTTTCAAAATACAAATCAAATAAATAAGATGAACAATATCACTAAGTCACCGTCCAACGTTATTTCACTAATACCCTGACCATAGTATAATTCCAAGAGGATATCTGGATGTTAGTGAAACCTCACAACGAGTGATGTGATAACCAAAGCGAGAGCACTGGCAGAAACACTGCTGGAAGAACTGGGCTTGTCGTTGGTGGATGCCTGCACTTCTGGAGAGAGCTTCACAGTGTCGCAAGGCATCTGCTTCCTGACGAATTTCAAAAATGCGTCGACTATATTAGCTGGGGTGCTCTCGGTACATTTCTCCAGTTCCTTGTTGATACATACGCGAATCTCGTCGAAATCACTGAAAAATGATATAGTGACAGCACAAGTCCAGTCTATGACCATTTTCCCGTGTATTTATCCCATACAGCACCGATTCGCATGAAAATTTGGATTCAGGATCTACATACACTCTTTTTCAAAATCTACCCTGTGCCGAGGGTTGCTTTCTCCCTGGGGGTGAAATTTTGTTATCGAAAATAAGAGCGGAAATCAAAAGATTGACTAATTCTAAGCACTTTTTGTTCAATGAAGTTTTTTCTGAAAAGCAATACTTTTCGACTTATTCGCGAGTGAAATTGTCGGTTTTCAGTAAAAAAAAACACGTTTTCAGATCATTTTTCGCGAATAACTGGAAAATAATGCATCTAATCGAAAAACCTGTGGAGAGCAAAATTATAGATTTTGAAAAAAAACAAAGGCGATTCGTTATTTGAGATGTATGCAAACCCACTACAAACTGAATAATTGGTTGTTGAAAGTTGATTGGTATTTTCAAACGCCAAAATGGAAAGTTTCTACGTACAATAACCAAAAACCAATGCATTTTTCGGAAAAAACTAATTGGACCTTTCCTGAAGTCCTTCAAAAATCCTTCATTTTTGTTATTTATAAAAGTTTCCAGCATCAAAACTGACCGAGGTATGAAGGAAATAATGAAAAAAAATTGTGAATATTTCATCCCCTCCTTCCCCCCCCCCCACCTTTGGAAAAAATCGCTGCCTAGTGGAACTATATATATATATAAATATATAATATACATATAGTTCCAGTAGGCCTAAAATATAGTTACTATGTGTATTCCCCAATATAATAATGTACATAAGTACTCTAATTTCTACAAAAATTGTTTTTCGTCTTTTCCCATAACTCGCTTAGTCTTCAAGCAATCAAATCCACCAAAAGAGTGTTTTGTAGCTTTTCTGAAGAGCTATGAGCTCATTCACATTATTTTATGTTTCAGATTATATTTTTGGAAAGGTTCATGCTGAAAAGGCTCCAAAAAGGTACTTTGCGCGAACCCTCACAATATTTAACTGGCCATATCTTACTCTATTTTCATCCTGCAGAAAAAAATGAAACACCGAAATTTTCAGGAAAGAATAGCCTTCAATTTCGTACTCCAGAAAATTTTGCATGTGATCAATACTTTTCGAGTTATTTCGAAGAAATGATGATTTTTCGCTGAATCACGTATGTGATTTTTTCTCTACAATCTCAATTTTTCCCGAAACTACGTACTTTCAATTGATGAAAAACTCAGAACTCATTATCAGAACATGAATGAAGTGAATTATGGAGTTACAACGATTTTTTTCGAAGGGGGGAGAAGGGAGGATGGGTTATTCACAATTTTTTTTCAACGAAAAAATAGGATTCAACATTGTTTCCCTCATGCCTCGGTCAGTTTTGATGCTAGAAACTTCTTTAAATAACAGAAATGAAGGATTTTTGAAGGACTTCAGAAAAGTTTCAACTAGTTTTTCCCGAAAAATGCATTGGTTTTTGGTTATTGTACGTAGAAACTTTCCATTTTGTCGTTTGAAAATACCAATCAACTTTCAACAAGCAATTATTCACTTTGTAGTGGGTTTGCATACATCACAAATAAACAATCGCCTTCGTTCTTTCAGAAGCTATAATTTTGCCCTCTGCAGGTTTTTCTATTGGATGCATTATTTTCCAGTTATTCGCGATGAAGGATCTGAAAACGTGTTTTTTTTTGACTGAAAACCGACAATTTCACTGGCGAATAAGTCAAAAGTATTGCTTTTCAGAAAAAACTCCATTGAATAAAAAGTGCTTAGAATCAGTCAATCTATTGATTTTCGCACTTATTTCCAATAAAAAAATTTTCACCCTCAAGAAGGGGTGGCATCCACCCCCAGGGAGAAAGCAACCCTCGGCACGGGGTAGATTTTGGAATAGAGGGTAAGTAGAACCTATATCCAAATTTTCATACGAATCGGTGCTGTATGGGATAAATACACAGTTTACACTTTTTTCACCGTCATAGACTGGAGTATAAACAAAAGTAAAAAAAGTATTTGAATATATTCAGTTGGTTTATGTTTTGGGAAATATCTATAGTAAAACCAATAATGATTGAGAGTAACGCGCGTTGTCATATCTAAAATTTACGTTACCAGTTTATAGCAGAATCAAAATATAGTAAGCAGTAGAGTTGTAGGTTGTGGCAAATTATAGATAATACACAATACTAGTACGATTATTATTTATGACAAAAATCAGTAATGAGCTTTTAATGAGTAATACTTATACATTTCCTGATTACTGATCAGTTGAAATTCATTATTTTCTGTATAGTGGTAGATATTTATTACAACTAGTGGCAACGCTGTACGCAACGATATTTCTGTCTTTGTCACTTTACCGTAACTTCCATCTCATCGTTGCAGTCCTCACTAATGTACTTGCAGCCATGAGCGTATCATTGGTTTGCGAATTATACAGCGTGAATTGTACGTTTTACAGTTAAGTTAGTCAGCAATCGAAGTGTTGTGATAACAATTGGTGAAAATAATAGTGCTAATAAGTGTTTAAGCGTTACATAATTATATTTCTACACCGTTCTCAAACTACTCAAAAAATGGGAGACATGGTCGGGCCTTCCACGTCGAAAAAGGTAAAACGGTCGGAGTCTCGGTCAGTAAGAGAAAAACAAATTGTACTGCGAGTATTTCACTGTCTTGAAAGAGATCATCAGCCACTAAAAGATGACTTTGTGCATATGTGCTGTAATTCTACGTGTGTACCTCCGAATAACCAACCGGGCATTTCTACATCATTAAGTTCCACAATTACAAAAGATAAATTAGTTGATATGTGCTCTGATTATACCAGTATACCAAAATCATCGATTTACAAAATACTAAGAGAAGCAGAAATTCATGGGGACGTACAAACGCCAAAAACCAGTAGCGGACGAAAAAGAAATCACAGTTGATGAAGAAGCCAAAACCAGTATACGCAGAACTATTCACAGTTTCTTTTTCAGAAATGAGCTGCCACACTACAAACAGTTCTGGAGGCACTTGGCGATCATGAATTGGTCGCAAAAATGGGTAAAGAAACTTTTAGGAAACTTGTACACGAAATGAAATTTACGTACGGAAAAGTTGACAGGAAAAGCATTCTCATTGAACGTCAAGAAATAATAGCATGAAGAAACTATCTAAGAAAAATTAACGAATTTCGGAAGCTCAAAAAAAAATTGTACTTCATGGACGAGACATGGGTTAACCAAGGACATACGGTCAAAAAAGTATGGCAGGATGGTAATATAACAAGTGCACGACAAGCCTTTATTGAAGGTTTGTCAGTTGGGTTAAAACAGCCATCTGGAAAAGGTAGTCGTCTGATAGTTACGCATATAGGAAGCGACAGTGGATTTTTACCAAATGGTGAATTAATATTTAAATCTAAGAAAACAGGCGACTATCATGAAGAGATGAATGCGGAGGTGTTTGAAAAATGGTTTGAGGGCATCATTCAACTTGTGGAACCTGGGTCTGTCATCGTCATGGACAATGCCCCATACCATAGTCCACATTTAGAACCATTACCGAAACAATCATGGAATAAAGCAGCAATTCAAGAATGGTTAATTAATAAGAACATCCAATATAACAAAGATAGTTTAAAGGCAGAACTACTTCAGCTAACAAAATTACACACAGACAAATATAAAAAATTCGCAGTGGATGAAATGGCGTTAAGTCGTGGAATTACAGTTTTATAAGGTTACCACCATACCACTGCGAATTAAACCCAATAGAATTAATCTGTGCGCGAATAAAAGGATATGTGGCACGAGAAAACAGAACATTTGAATTAGTGGACGTGCAACATCACCTACAAGAAGCTATTCGAACTGTTTCGGCAGAAGACTGAAAGAAATGCATGCAGCATGTTTTAAAAGAAGATGAAAAAATGTGGGACGTAGACAACGGTATTGAACACAATATTGAACCAATCATAATTCACTTTGATGATAGCGGTAGCAACAGTGACGAATCTGAGGTTGAAGATTAGACGAAAATTTGTACATTTACATTATATTCTATTATCAAAAATGTGTTATTTGTATTTTCTAGTACCCCTGACGATGAGTTTAAGTTACTCGAAAGCTTGAGAATAGTTATAAAGAGTTCACTTATCAATTGCTGCAACCCAATAGTGAAAAAAAGTTTTATATATATATATATTATATATATATATATATATATTATATATATATATATATATATATATATATATATATATATATATATATATATATGTATATGTATATATATATATATATATATATAAATATATAAATATATATATATATATATATATATATATTGTGTTTTTTATTAATATTGTTAATTTATTTGGTACCTACTATAATTTCCACGATTATTACTCCGTTTTCATAAGGCCCACCTAATGACTACAACGATTAGGTAAATTACGATATTGCAAAGTTTTAATGAAATAAATAAAAAATGTGAATGAACATTTTAACTGATTGTACTAAGAATTTTTCTTTCATTCTTAACCCTCTCAAAATTTAATAAGCACGCCCCCGATTTGCTGTCAACTGGGCTTACTTCTACTCTCAATCATTATTGGTTTTAGTATAATTAAATTTTCAGGAATAGAGAGCTGTATCCTCTTTGCTGCTAAGTTTTGAATTGAGCCAATCCTACGAACAAACTAAAGTTACCTTATTGCGAATTGCACTTTTTTTTTCGACTACAATTCCTACTTTTTTCAATGCCTTGTTAATACTAGAGGTTGAGTAACTCGTTTGCTAGTGTAGTAGTGTTGATTTGGGGCACATATAAAAAAAATCTTTGATATCCTAATAAATCTACTGCTGGCTTCTATCACTTTGAATCTTTAAGAAAACTTCTCAGAATATGTTGAGCTTCTTATCAGGCAATGGTGTGACTTGTATCCCATCACCAAAGTGAAATGAAATGAGTTTCTTTCGCCAAACCGACATAATGAACAAAATTCATATCTCAAACAGATTGTGACAAAGAACTGGGAAGTTTTGTAATTGTTCATATTCTCCAATAAGGGTGCATATGAATCATTAGTAAGTGCATAACCCCTGACGCATTTCGAGTGTTTGATAATATTTTCCAACTAATTTATAGTATACAAAACCTGAGAAATCGGTAAGGATTTAGCTATAGAACACATAGTTCAGAAAATGGTGCTAAAAAATGGTGAAACCTCGCAATTTTTTCGTCCAGCACCGACTTGTACAAAAATTTGGAATTAAGCTTATTACACCCTCTAGTTCATTTTTTATTTTGTGCCGTTGTGCGCTTTTTGTTTTTTAGGGGTGAAAACTACCGCTAATTGTCAAAAATTATAAAAAAAAAGTCAAATAATGATTGTTTCATGCTTTAGGATACAATTTCATAATCTTTCAACCTACCCTTGTTATAAACTACCCTTGAAAACATTGAAGTTTTCATAATATGTCTTCGAACTTTAGAAATCAACGAAATATACACTCACACAAGTGAGCAGATGTTTCTTCTTCTTTGTCTTCCAATATGAATGGAAAAAGTGGTACATATAACGTTACGGCCGAGTACACCGGTTATGTAGATTACTACGCTCCGAAGAGGCTGAATCAAATTTTTCGGGAGTTTATAAATTGAATTGTGGATCTTGCTCCAAAGTATATATTGGCCAGACAGGTAGACCATTCAAAAGCCGCATACGTGAACATAGTATGAATTATGAAAAGAAAACATTTCATTCATCATATGCCAATCACATTTTGGAGGAAGGCCATGGCTTCGATAAAAATTTCGAAATTCTGCATGTTGAAAATAAAGGCATTAGACTTAATTATTTAGAATTTTTGGAAATCAATAAATTAAAAAATTCAAATTGTTTGCTAAATGATCAATTGGATCTCAATAGTTCCCCTTTGTTGAACTTATTCAATTAATAAGTAACTATGGTCCGATATCATAACAGTATTAGTGTAATTCTAGGAATCAGTATCAGTTATTAGCATCAGGTAATAAGTTTAGGAATCAACATCAGTCAAGTTGTATTATTCTAGGAATCAGAGACAATTAGAGTAGACCCTGATGTATTTAAGGAGCTTCTAACAAAGAATAATTTAGTGCTTAGAAACATTCGCTTGATAAAGATACAGTGTATCGAAACATGTCGCGGACAATAAATTTTGTGGAAATTTAATCGTGTCTACTTTATAGCGTAATAACTATGGATTTCCATCAAGTAAAGGCCACCTCAATCCAAAAAAAAACACGAAATGAATTTGCTGTAAACAATTCATTAAATTCTCAGAAATGAATAAGTGTTGGATGAAGAATTGGCAGATAAATGTTTCCTTCATAATTTTTTGGGTTAGTAACCTTCCACAATCTGAAAAAATTAAAGAAGGAATTTTGTGAAAATGCGAGAAAAAATTAAGTGTTGCGGATCTAAAATTTTTTAGGTCAAATTTCTACAAAAAAATGAATGAGAAGAGGACTACCACAAACACGCTCTCAAGAAGGAAAAATAACAATTATAATACTAACAAATCGACTTCATCAATGATTCATTTCCAACTCAATTACAATTCAATCACAATGACGTATGTAAATGATTCATATTCTCATTAATTCCATTTATAGTCGATCAAATCGTTCTTTACACTTACTCGCAATCTTCATCAGAGAATAAAAGTATCGGTAAGTTGGAGGCTGACATTTCACCGTTATCTGGGAATCTCGATCCTAGCGTTTTGTTGAAACACTCTTGTACACCTTCCTTTCTTTCTCCTATACATTCTATGCCTCCTTCAGCAACAAACACTGAAAAGAGATGATCAACTGAGAGAATTCATTGATTTAGAACATTTCAACATTTTGAAATATCATTGAAACAATACAAAGCAATATAGGAAAAAATTGCAGTCATTACAAATTCAATCAGTGGTAAAAAAATAGTATCTTTCACGGGCGCAGTTACAAAAAATGTTAGGGGGGATATTTTTTTGAAATAAATGTAATGCATTAAATTGAAATGAATATCCTTCTGGAACAAAAATGGTAATACTTTGGTTGCTATGAGCACCTTTGTTTTGATTTTTTTTGTGGAATTCGTTCGACGTAATTCGGCCTCCTCTACAAAAAATCCATATGAAATTTTTGGCGGTCTCGTATATTTTCGGAGATACTGCGGTCCATTTCGTTGTAAAACTTCAAAATTTTTCACATCAACTTCCTGTCTCTCTTATTCACTCGTTTTCAACATTTTAAAGCAGAAAAAACCATTCGTTTTCCAAAAAATGCATTTATTTTCAAAACATAACCAATTTGTTGTGATGTCATAGTGCAATGACAGTCGAAAGCGAGGTATTTGCAGTGTTACCGCTATCATTTCTATTGTCGAGAACTGAATGTGTTATTGTTGACTTTTTGAGAGTTTTTTTTGAAAAAACAATTCTTTAATTCACGGTTGTTCCGCAGATTCTACATAACTCCGAAATTGCATGTAAAATGTAAATAAACAAATGGATCATTCATTAGAACGCGGGGAAAGTACAAAAAAAATTTCAGAGATCATTCAAGACCCCCCAAGGACCCATTATAAAAAAAAAATTTCCGATAAAAGGCTATTTTTGAAAAAAATGTAAACAAATTAATGAAACAGTGTCGAAATGGTGCGGAAAAAACTTTCACAGCTCATTAAATCTTTTTGCCAAATAAGAAAGAACTTCGAAATACATGGAATGATAGCTACGGGTTTCCTCATTATCCCGAACTCTGAATCATTGAAAAATGGCAGTTTTTGCCTGAGTTATGAAACAATTCGTCCGCCCGCCTCCAAGCGAATGCATAGACAACGGAATTCCTACAGAGAAAGCGGCAGCTGAAATGAGGAGAGTTTTGGGTCCCTTTATCTCGAAAACTGTTGAGTTTTCGGAAAAAATGATAAGGGTCATTTTTGTAGATAATGAGACGATCTTTAATATTTGTATGAACGAAAAATCTGCAATTCGTATATTTAGCCAGATATTGGCGGGAAACCCATTTTTCTGGGTTTGGGGACCATTTTCGGCCATTTCCATGAACGCAATCGTGTTAAGTTTTGGGTATTTTGAAAACATCTGTGACGACCAACAAATTGAGCCACAAGTGAAGAACTCATAGACTTATTCACAGGTTCGTCCCTTCATTTACTGGACTAATAATCCAGGCGTCAGAGGATGAAAATGATCGAATTGTGGAAAAAATTAGAACCATCCAACTTTTTGTTTTATTGGCTTCGGACATGAGTAAATATACTAATCCTAAAAAATAACCCAGAAATTCCCAGTGCTTTAATTGTTTAAACAATTGAAAGTTACTTTTTATGGTTTTTTGTGAATATCTCAGGAACGACTGTTGGGATTTTGATTTTTTTTATCTTGTTCCTTATTAAATTATCTACAAAAAATGTTCCTACAACTTTCCGGTCTACGCAGTAGTTTGAAAACTGCAGATGTTTAACCCTAATTACCGCTCGCTCTACGCGTCGCGCCGCTCTCCCTGCGTATCTCGCTGCTCTGTCAGACGTAGATACGTAACTATTTATGAAACGATATTTGTTTCTATTATTTTTCATGTAAAATCGGCGCATGAGAACTTCAAAAGATGAAATAAGTATATATAATTAATTTATTTATGCATAATAAATAAAAGCGTAACCGCACGATAGCTGAAACCAAGGAAATCAACAAAATAGATGATAAAGATGTACAAAAATTCATGGACTGGTTCTCAACACATCCGCCCTTTCCTGAGTTTGGAGGAATTTTGTCAATCAGTACCGGAATAAAAGGCACTGAAAATATTAATTGCCACAATGCTCAAGAAGTTGGATTGAGGTTGATGGAAAAGATGGTTGGAAAAAATTTCGGAGACATAAAATTTGCCAGGAATTCTAGGGTACAACCAATTTCAAACGTTCATACGTCAATTAAAAGAAACAACGAAAACGTGTCAATAGATCCTGCAATGTTATTTCAACGGATTTCGCTAGTGAAGAAGTCAGAGGAACAGCTTAAAAACTACTTCAACTATGAATTGGCGCCATACCCTTTATCATTGTTCGATGAACTGGGCATGCGTAAGACCACAAAATCGAGTCTGTATGACTGTTTCACACCATCAAGCATTCAGCTGCCTGTCGACAATTTAATTCATGTTGTGGATGGCGGGTATCTCCTACACCGTGTATCGTGGCAACAAAAAGAAAGTTTCGAAGAAATCACCAATAAATACGTCGAATATGTACAACGATGTTTTGAACCTAACAGCATCATTGTATTTGATGGATACCCAGTGGATGCATTGATGAAAAGCACAAAGTATGCCGAGAGACTGCGAAGACAACAGAAACAACAGTGTGTCGATATAATGTTTGACGTGACGATGAATGCGACAGTCTCACAGGATAAATTTCTTTCCGACGATAACAACAAGAACAGGCTTATACAAATATTAAGGGAAAAACTGTGCCAGGCAGGTTTCATTTGCAAACAAGCGTATGAAGATGCAGATACTCTTATAGTTACCACTGCTTTGGAACTATCAAACGACCATAATGCGGTTGTAATAGTTGGAGAAGATATTGATCTTTTGGTTATAATGACAGCTCTAAATCGCCAGAATTCCAACGTGTACTTTTTAAAACCGAGCAAAGGAAAGACAGAGCAGAAAATCTATACACCCGAGAGCTTCAATTATCCATCTATACGCAAGTACATTCTGTTCCTCCATGCTTTTAGTGGTTGCGATACGACATCAGCATTTTTTCGCATGGGAAAAAAGAAGTTCATTAAATTATTGAACGCTGAACAAGACCTGCAAATAATCCTCGGACCCTTTTTATGCTCTGATTCCCATCCTGATCATTTGGATTGTTCTGCACAAAAATTCATCATCTCTCTATATGGAGCCAATAAGAAGCAGGGGGTTACGCTGCTCTGTTATTTGTGAAAATTGTCGAAGACGAACGTGCACAAATATCGATGATGATGTGGACATTTCAACAGATGTAGATGAACCGATTGACATCGATATGGAAATTTTTTTATCGGTGGGACTGGAAGTTTCCGATGACGAAAGCGAAGCTGACTCGCTTGCCGATTCAAAGGACTGTCACTCACCGGTTCAAAAGAAACGACGAATGGATAGTTTCATGGGAGACGATTGAGGGTTTTGTACATTTCGAAATAAATAACTCGTTACAAAAAAATTATTGTCTCTCGAAGCACCATCTTACTTTATACTACCCTACTCGTACATATACCACCCTACTTGGTCGCGTTGTGTGGCTGTACTGTCCAAGGTATCGCCCGAACGAGAAAAAGTGTGAGTGCATTCTTTTCAGATAATTCAATAAGAAACATGAGAAAAAAATAAAAATAAAAATCGCAACAGTCGTTCCTGAGATATTCACAAAAAACCATAAAAAGTAACTTTCAATTGTTCAAACAATTAAAGCACTGGGACTTTCTGGGTTATTTTTTAGGATTAGCATATTTATTCATGTCTGAATGTAATAGAAAAAAAATTTTGATGGTCACAATTTTTTCCTCTAAATAATCTACGACTACTGGACTATAATTTGAGAGCAAAAAAATTTCGAGGAAAAAATTATCTTTCTCCTTGATACTTGAGGAGTCAAATCGAACAAAAAAATATGAGAAAAATTTGTGTACTTGGCACTATATACGTCCAAAATATTTTAAAGAAAACTGAATTTTCGGGTACTCATTTGAAAAATATATATCTTGTCAATGTCCTGCCATCTGTTAGTCAGCAGCCGTATAAAAAAATTCAAACACTGAACTGCTCCACTGATGAAGATTCCTATATTTAACGGTCACATAACTTCGCTGAAAACGCAATAGGTGTCGCCTCATATTTTTGATACATAAAATAACACAGAGGCGGCACAAACAGCCGGGATAAAAGGATGAAATCCTTCCACTCGGGTCATTCAATAATTACTGTTTCTTGATATTCCAACTTCCAACAATAATACTAGCAATTGTTACAAGCAAATACTGAATTAAATAAATCAATGATTCGGAAAAAAAATCACTCATGGGAGAACCCACGAATTAGGCCTGGGTCGGGTGAATAGGAAAAAAATTAGTTTTTTCCTCGTTGTTTTTTGTGTTTTTTTGATAAACTGCTAAAGCTTACACTGGTTAACGCAAATAAGTTTGTAAAAAGAACTAGACAACACATTTTTTATTTATAACTACTGTTAATGAGTGGTGAATTGAGAAAGCAGGGGTAGATAGTGATTTGATGTTAATATAGATAATGGGAGCATAAAAAGTATGTTACATACAGAAGCAAAAAGCCCATAATTTAAATATTATATAACGAAGCTGTAGGCCGAGATAAAAAATTTCTTGACAGAAATGGTAATTTTGCTGAGGTTCGTTCACTATTTTATTCACAATAATTCGGAAAAATACTATAAAGTTTGACTGCTAATAAAACATTTTCCATTTATGGTAGCCTCCTTAGAAGCAATAATTTTTTCAATGATCAATCTTCAAAATAGGATATCTATATGTGACCCACTGAAACCAGAAATATATGTATATGTATACTGAGTGTACCTTTAGAAATGTCAAACTAGGGGTGTAATTCTCTATGAAACTGAAGATGCTACAAAAATAAAATTTGAGCCAATCAAACTGAAATATGAACCACCAAAAATTCATAGTGATACAAGAGACCAAAAAGTTATAGGAGGAGTGTTTGAAACCGGTTTACACTTGATATATCGACATGCCGTGCTATAGAATAGAATAGAAAAACTTCATTTATCTCAATAGCTATTCAACAATCTTTCATGATAACTCAGCATTAATATTGATTAAAGTTACTCAGCAAGCAATACCTGAAAGACAGTGGCGGATCCAGGACCAGGTCAAGGGGGGGGTCTATAACTCAAAATTTATATATATATATATATTTATATATATATATATATATATATATATATATATATATATATATATATATATATATATATAATGAGCTTCCGTATAGCAAAAACTAGTCAAGATCCAAAAAAAAGGTGAAAGAGATTGACATGAGCAAAATTTGAAGGTGTAGCCAGGAGGTAAAGTAGGTTAGAAACTTTAATTTTTTTAAATCGAATCGAGTTGATTTAAGCTAATCAACAGCATATTCTACTCATACATAGTATATTCAAATCTTTACCGGCATACACAATAATACTCATCACAAATGTAGCAAGTCTAATATTTCAAATACTGCGCCAAAAAGGATCCAATGGCAGCACTGTCAGAAATTTCTCGAACCTTTCCTCGATAAGCCTGACAAGTGTCAATTTTCTTTGAAGTGTCATCGAGAAAATTGCAATTTGATAGTTAAAAAAAAAGCATTTTATTTTGATCCTACAACATGAAGAGGACTCTATTTTCATATTTCACTCGGCTTGATCCAGCGTCTGAACCGACTGAACCAGAAAAAAAAGGAAAGAACAATCGGTGAGTCCAAAAATTTCAAGCGAAATTTGTTTGTTTGTTTGTTTGGGTAACATTTAATCCAGATCTTTTTTGTATTATTTTTGATTCTTGAGAATTATTTTTTTTAGGAATTGGAGGATTATTGAATTGATAAAATTGATGAAATTGGTTGTTGAAAAATGAAAATTTAGTAATGTTTAAATGTAGATTGCTCTTTAGTTTTCAATGGAATGTAATAATAATTATTACAGTTCTTTAATTTTAAAGCAAAAAAAATTATTCTATTTTATTTTTTTTCTTGCAGATGTGATATTTTTCCGTTCCCTAACAAAATTTGGAATTGAGGAGCCGATAAAAATTGAAAAAAAAAATCTCTCATTTTCCCAATGGGGGGGGGAGGGGGGTCCGGACCCGAAAACCCCCCCTGTGGATCCGCCACTGCTGAAAGACTTCTATTACAAATATACACACAAAAATACTTCTCATGTAGAAATGCTGATATAAATTCAATTCATATTCAAATTTGTTTTTTTCACAGCGAACTTGAAACAATTTGATAGTTCATTATATTCAACGATTCCCTTGAAAAAAATTGAATGTATAATAATATAATTAATTATCATTAATTATAATAATTTTGTTTCCGAGTATCATGACTCTGCGTTTCACGATTTTTTTCAAGGCATCGTTAAAACAAGAAGAAGATGAATTCTCATTTATTTTAAGAATGGAAGAGATGTATTCTAAGAGATAAATAGAAAATTCGTAAATACTCACTGGCCAATCGATCTCCATCCTTGAAACAAGAGAACTCTTTCAACTCCTGTAGGATTTCCAAGGTCTTGTTGAAGGACTTCTCCTCCTTTTCGTCCATACACTGCCTCGCCAGAGCGGTAGCGTTATCGAAGCAGGCGTGAATGTCGGGCCAAAGAACGCAGTATTTGGCGAACACTTCGTCCATGGAACCGGTCTTTTTCGCTTCTTCCAGTTGGTCCTGCAGCAAAGTAAAGTTGACGAACGACTCCACACAGAGCCTGGCATTATTTTGTTCTTCCTGAAAAAAAAAAGTTTTGTGATGAATAGTGGGGTTGGTTCATTCAGCTCAGAGCGTTCATTTCGATCCACATCCATTTGAAGAAATACTAGTGTTCGGGGCTGAATCGGAGCTGGATAAATGACCAGGGATTTGAAAAACTATTCATTTCAAAAAATCAATGAGAATAATAGTATTCTATTCTACGAATTGTAGCAGGGAAGCATGAAACGCATGTGGCCTCTAACTCTGACGTCATTTGACTTAGTCTAGATCGGCCCATCACGAATAACCTTATAGTTTTAAGAAAGTGAAGTATTTTAATCAATTCTTGAATTCGTGACGATATTGCACTTATTCTCCCACCTAAATTTTGATAAGTCTGTTACAAAAATACCTGTTAATATCTCAAGGGGGTATTTCATTTTTTTCCGTCGAAAATGTGTCCTTTCTGGTATACGATTTGCCTGTAAGAAAGCAGTTTTTACGTGTGTTCGATCTTCTACTCCAATTTATGACAAAACGAGATGTTTTTAAAACATGTGACAATTTTTTTTTACACAGTTTTAATGTTTTTCTGTATTATCCACAAGAAGAAGAGCAGGACCCTACCAATCGGAAAGAACAAACTAGAAAAACACAATTTTTCCGAAAATAAAGAGTTGTTATTACTATTTGAAAGTCAGAAATTACTGTTTGTGGTAGATAAATCTTTTCTTCGTAGTTTTCTGGTTTTCTTACTCACCACAATCTGTATAGATTCCAATATTAATACTCATTTTTTCAAATTGTGGTAGGTATAAGAAACCCAGAAAACAACGAAGAAAAAATTAATTAATTTTCTTTTCGAATTCCGAGAGGGGATACATTTTCTACCCATATTCACAGGAATAATGTAATTATTTTTTCACTTCAAAAACACGCCTTTGAAATAAATACTGACAGATAGCTTGTAATGTTTTGGAAGATTTCAAGCCATTCCGAACATTCTGACGAATACCTACATTCTTTTGTTATCTAAAATTTCCATTTCTTCAGGAATTTTAAAAATTGTTAATCGTGCCCGTTGAATATGGTCTGACAATTTATGTTTCCATCAGTTTTTTTGATGTACAACCAGTCTAATGAAACAAATTCCCTCACATTCTGTCATCGATCAATAAAACAAGATGTCAAAAATGTCGGCAACAAACCGTAATCAGCTGATCGTAATCTGTCAAAAACATATGTTTACTATTTTTCACGTTGTATTTTGTATTGTACCTTGTGTTTTTCGAATTTTGGCAAAGTTCTGTGTAAAACAAATATGTAGACTAATCAGTGTGTGAATGTGTTAGAGAAGTGTACCATAATTTCACATTCAGGAGTTTGTTTTTGTTTTACGTGATGAAATAGTTCAAATATTTTCCGATAGAGGCGTATCTGGATGATGAACTTCCCAATACTCGTATGTATACTTCTCAAAAATGAAATTATTTTGTTCATCGCAGCAAGAGGCAATAATAGTGATTTATGCAACAAAGTGCAAGAAGAAATAAAAATTGCATACATGTTTTTACGTAAGTAAATACGGAACTTTATTGAACAAAGATAGATGAAGGCGATACAAATTTGCTTGCACTGGTGCAATATAGGACCAATTTTTCCACTAAATATAGTTCAATGAAGTTTGGTAAAACTAATATTGCTTGTACATCTTGTAAGTATTTATAGAAATTTCGTCCAGACCGGTAGGGCGAAAGTATAGAAAACTAACACCAGAACTATGTAGTGATTTTATATTATCTGTGGTCTCACCTTCATCAAATCTACGGCATCTGGCGCCCCTTTCTTGGCACATTTTTCTCTCAACACTTTTTCGACATCTTGGACACCTGGCAAATTGGTAGCATTAGTTTCCAATGCTTGCAGATTTTCATTTATGTTCTTTAAATCGCCGCCGAAATCCAAATCGTTCAGGTTTTGGCAATGGATATATCCTGAAATTAGAAATAATGATAATATAGAGGTGCCAAAAATTAAGTCACCATAGTAATTTGTTCGTCATATCCGATTCCAACAAGGAGTGGAATATGAGAATTGGCAATTATGAAAAGGAATTATTGTGGTGATTTCGTGTGGTTCACATTTCAATGTAATTGTAATAACAGATCTCTTGTCATTGAAAGAATAAAATCCTGTTCCTGTATTATTTTATTAGTGCCCATTTTTTAATTTGTCTTCCAAAAGGTTTCGTGAATGATGCTCCAGTCTCACTCATAAGTACTAAAATATTTGAACGTGACGTCAGGTATTAGTCGTAATATCTGATACACCAGTATAAAGTAGGGTACTCTACTATAGAAAATGTATCAAGAAAATTACGATCACTGATATGATCGATATGGGAAATGAACAAATCGATGATTTTATTTTGAGATAAGAATCTAATCGGAGAGTCAAACTTTCCCTCAACAACTCACCTCTAGCAGTCCTATACCCTCTATCTTTATAGATCTCTATAAACCTACTTCATCTACACCCGTACTCTAATAATACACTTATATGACCACAACCCGTTTTATAATGAAATCCATTACGATACAGATTTTCATTACGATGCAGATTTTTGACCAATAGAAACCCATTATTTTTCAATCAAGCATGATGTGCATGCTCTGCATTTGACGTTTGTCAAGTCAAAATCGGTATAGGTATTGGATTTTTGAAGAATACAGACAAACTTCGATAATCATAACAAAATGTCTGATACCAGCGATATGGCAGAATCACCTTCGACACTTTCACCCACAGAAATACAGTTAGAATGATTAAATTTTTCATTTAACAAATGCATGATTTATTACTTATTTTTTCATGCAATTTTGTGGGCTCTCCGTAGCCGAGCCGTCTGTGGCGCTGACATTGATATTCTAGCTGGAGGAGACATTGGTTCGATTCCGGTCCCAAGTAAACTTTGATTTTTGATCTTCTTTTCATATCTCATCGTTTTATTTCTCGAAATTATACTATTGATTACAATTCTGTAGAATTTTTCAAAGAAATTCGTTAAATTAGTATTATTGTGTGCCATACAATTATAAATATAATATTTGTAGTTCTTCACTATTTATCGGGTGTAGATAAAATAGCGTATGCAACTCTCATGTAATGGTTATTAATACACTCGCATAAACCATACGAAACTCACCTTCGGCTCGTTTCGTATCCCGGTTTATGCTCATATATTAATAACCATCATTACACGATCGTTGCATAATATACTACCTATTTCATTTCTATTTCAAGTAAACAGTGTGTCCCGAGGTGTTCAAAGTACTCTGACTGAGTAAGATAGTAAGCCATGTAGCTTTCTTGGAAAAAATGCCAAACCTATAATCTTAATTCCATCAGGAAGCTAATTCATTTCATATGGCGCGTGGGGGAAGGGGGGATTGTATTTCATAAGCGTAGCTTTTCAGAAACCAAAATGATAGTAATAATAATCGTGGTGCGGAAAGAAGTTACACTTCGACGAGCACTTCGAAAATTCATGACCAGAAATTTCCCAAATTCCTGTAATCAAAATGGAAACAAATTCAGGTCAGAGGTCAATTCACTTTCAAGGTATAAGACTTTATAACGAGTTACAATTCTTTTGAAATCATACGGTAAATCAAAATTCAAAGACAAATTGAAAAAATATTTATTAACCCGAATTGAGATACAATTCATATTCAGTGTGCTTATTTGCAAAAACTAAAAGTTACTTATTATTAAACTTTTCTGATTTCATTACTTCATTTTAATTTATGTATTCTATATATGTACAGTTATTCTCTGTTTCCCTGTTATGAACATACTGTATGTTTCTTGGGAAGGATTTCCAGGAGTCCAACCTAAAATTATGAAACCGGCGCAGCGCAAAATTTGAAATATCTGACGAAATCCACCAATCCAATCAGAAATATTGAAATCAAAGTGTGAATCATGGAATGTCAGCAGGAGTCTTTGAATTCTTGATGAAATCCTCGATAAAATCCAGTGAAATAATAAAATCCGCAAATCCATAATCTTTTTGGCGAAACGCGAAACTAATGTGAATAATATTACTTGAATGTCAGCGCAATTGAAATCCCTGATGGAATCCCGAAATATGAAGTGAAATCTAAAAATCGAGAAAAAAATTAGGATCCTCAGAAAGGGTCTCAAAAACTATTTCGCGGGAAGATGGAATTTTATGTCAATTCGTATCTCCTGTCTCTTGATTCATGTGGTGTTCTTTGAACATTACAGGGCTTTCCTTCCGCGTATATAATCTGTATATAAAAATTCTACTGAGTACTGTTGGGCTGCGTGAAAGAAAATGTCGCGATATTGTCTTGTGATTTTGGCGGAGAGATAGTTGAGAGTTCAAAGGGAGTGAGTCAGACCCGACTCTTTCATAAATATCTCCAGATATTTCGCCTTTGCTAGTACCTACCATCGCGTTTGAATTGACGAGAATAGTGTTCCCACACCTCTGGTGTGAACCTAGAGAGGTCAAAGGTTCGGAATTCTTTATCTAGAGAGCAATTTTCTGAAACCATCTTCAAAAAATTCAAGATAACCTACAGAAGAAAAGGAAGAAAATATGTAATCAACAGTGAACGGAAACCGAAAAGAGGAAGCGATAGGAAATGTTTTATTCATTGAATTTAACAAATCGAGTTCTAACAAACAAGTTGATATCAGAGAAGACCTTGGGACTTGAAACAATACCTGGACCTGGAACTTGATATTCGAAATGTGTTTCAAAGTACAAACACAAATGGGTATAGGGTTTTTGTTCTCTTTTTTGTCATGGCGTTTGTCCTGAATTCCAAGATAGGGTATTCGTGGACATTCGTGGTAAATTTGGGCATTCACTCAGGAGCTGATTGATAGAACAAATAAAATGATCATAATGGATTGACAACACATAAAAGAGGTCAAAGATTAAGTAGATTCGTATTTCTCGAACCTAGTTATTTAAATAATAATAACTACCCAAGTAGGTAAATACTTAAACTCACCAAATAGGGCAAAAGCTATCACAGTCAGTTTCATCATTTTCAGTCACTGGCAAATCAAAACAAAAAAATGAGCAAGTAACAGGTGGTATAAAATTTCGATTCCGATAGGTTAGAATGTAGAAATCGGAGATGAGTAATCAGATGAGTAGAAACACTGGAACGGGCTAAGTAGGCACTGAAACCGACCTGTCACTTTGGTGTTTTTGATTTAGATCGAACCACCCCCTTGATCTGAAACACTGTAGAGACAAAGACAAATGAATATTCTGTTCTAACAACAATCGCGTGAAACTCGCGTATGCCACTTGATGAGCCCGAGCCTTTATCTAGACTCGCATCTAGACATTATAGTCACGGCCTCCTCTATAACAAGCTGCGATACCCAGTGGCGTAGCCTTACCGTTCTAAGCGTGGTCCTAAAAAAATTTGTTGTTTCTTGTTGCTGTTGATCATGATCGAATCACCTGTGAGCTATTGGAATACATTCTTGAAATTAGTATTATAAGTATAGTAGTTAATATTTCAAAGATATCTCAAATACTTTGAGCGGGTATTGCAATAATAGTTACCCAGCAATAATACATCTAGCAGATATCACAGGGATGTAACGAAGTGATATTTCAGGTCTAACTCCATTTATTATGAACATATTGGAGATGCCACCTTCACAGATATTTTTGCTACTATTTTCATTTGAATAATTGAAGAACAAAGTCCTCAAGTATCATTATTTCAAAAGTAATGTAATATTGATACATAAATTATCCAGAGTTTTTCAATTAACATCCTTTGATATACCTTCCTCCCAATATTAGGTGCCTTATGATCACTGAAGTTGATTCTGAAGTTCTATTGAGAAACTTCTGAAAGTTCCAAAAGATGAGTGGTCCACCTGTCTTTTCAGATTTGAGTGGAACCTGGCAAAAAAAGTTAAAAAGAACTCCCACATATCATGTGTATTCATTTCATAAGATTATCATCAACTAATTAACTCAAAATTGTTCAGTTGACTATATATACCCTGACCCGAAACAGTCAAAGGCATTATTTTTTTCCTTTGAAGTTCTGTTCATCCTAATTATTCTGATCAGGATAAAACCCAAAATCCCTGAATGATTGAATGCTTCATAAAAAAATCTCTTTTCAAGGAACATATGATTTGGTGATTATCCTCCAAGGATCAGATGATTTCAGTACACAAAAAAGACTCTTGTTACGTTCTGAAAAGATATCAAACGTGTCAAATTTCAGCTCTCGAAACAATAACTGATTTTTTGTTTGATTCAAATGTAATGAGTCGGTATACATCCAATGAAATCAAAGACAGGCCGTTGCAGAATGAGTAAAAGCAAATAATAGATAACATCAACCAATTTGCATAAAAAGTTTGTTAACTGATAAGCTTTTATGTTTGGCCGAATTTCTCGGAGAAATCGAAGTGAATGTTTTGATTTTTGCCGGTAGGTGCTGATGCAAATGCGATTTCACAATGTTTTGGTTTTTGTGCATGTTTGCTTTTATCCATCTGCATTATTCAGCCCAGGCTAAATTATACAAAATATTTCAACATAAAATCATTTTGCAGGTTTAAATTGGGACTTATAATATTAAAAAAAACTTGTTTTATTATATCAAAAACTTGTAAAACACTAAAAAGTTTTTGTATAAAATAATTTCGCCGATGTCCCTTATTTGGCAAAAAAAATAAATGGTCACGGTAATTACGGATAGGCAAATCTCAAAAGTGTTTGAGATTTGAAACACCTTTCTTTGAAAAATTTCCGGTGACTCAATATATCATATATTTATATTTATTTTGAGAATTTCATCATTACACCCACTAACTCTCCGTTGAACCCACCCGTATCAATCAGGTGAAGTTCGTTTTTTAAAATATTGCGATCCCTCAAACAACTGACCGATTGCAATTATGTATTCACTGGGCGAGTCGTGTTGATATAACTTGAGCTTGAAACTATAAGCTAATCAACCAACAAGTATTTTATCCTCTGCTGTTAAATCGGTTCATCCAGAAAGAGTGATATATTTGTCAAGATCTGAAATCCCGACTCCTTGCCCGTGCTGTAGCTACGCATGTTCAAGCACAGCTTGTTACAACGTAACTGTAATTATATCGCGAACAGAGAACAGAGTTCGCTTATATTAACTACTTATCAGGAAACATATACGTTGTATTTTATATTAGTCATTATCATTATCAGAACAGTGCATAAAGCTGGATTCATGTAGGTAAAAAAATTGTAAAAATTCGTCCGAATAAAAAAGGATGTAACTAAAAAATAGCCAATGATATTCCAGTGTTCGATCGATCTCCATCTCATTTTAATCGCAATTTCTTTCCGAAAACGCTGCCTACAAAAACTCTGCTTAGAAGTATCGCTCTCATTCATGGCCGTGGGTAGGGGAGTTCATGGGTGATCCAAACCGGTCCGAAATGTTTTTGCTAATAACCAAACATTACACGACGACCGACGAGGTTCATCTTATAGTTAGCCTAGTTCATGACGTTCATGTGAACGTGAGTTAAAGTAACGCAGAAAAGTAAGAAACTATAGTAACGCAAAGTATGAGAGGTAACGTAATGCCAGAGAAGACGGCCAATATTCGATTTTTTAAATTACTCCCTTATCTCTGGCCAATCAAAATAAACGGAATAGACAATAATTGACGACTGGTGATACAGAAATTCACTAGATTTTCTCATCCTCATTAGCAAGATGAAATTGAAATTACTGTTATAGCAGTTTCAACGTTCAAAATCAAAAACAACAATGAAAACGAATATTTCCATCGTATGTTAAAAATCCCATATGAAGCGGGACATTTTCCATCAATTATAGCGATAAATTCCCGGCGGGACATTTTCGGGCTGGTAAATATACCCGGTAGGTATCGAAAAATACCCGCTCGGTCCGTGTATCTATAGTAACGATTTTTAAAATGTACATTTGTCATCTTGACAGGCATAATACTGAATTTTAAACGTCGTTGTTTTAGCTCCGGAAATATTCGGGGGTTATATCCCGGGTGCACCAAGTTTAATCGGTTAAAATGTGTGCTGCGCTTCCATGATTCTCGAAATTTTGCTTAGCAAATGACTTGAGTGTATGATAATTTGATTTTATTTTAAAGTATTATACACGAAAGCATTTGCTTGAAAGCAAAATTTTGAAAATCATGGAAATGCACGCATTTTGGTCGATTGAACTTGGTAAAGGAGGGATATATGTTTAGATTATTTCCAGAAAACATGTAAACTCAGGAAACATCAAAATCGAACATAGGGACAATATAGTACTAGAGATAGTACCTGAAAAGTGATCCAAACGCCCAGTTTATTTCGAACATTTTAATCGGTTAAAAGGTCTAGTGCATTTAATCGCTGTAAAACTCTGTGAAAGCAGTCTAGCCTTCCACTGTTTCATCGTTTATTCGCATTGAGGGAAATAATCTACCGAATTACACTCGTGCATCAAAATAAACCTGATAATTTTCCATTCAAGCATGTTGTCAGTAAAAAAACTGCATTCGGTTATTTTCATATTTTGCTAAAAGAGCCCTCCTCCTTCGGAGTAGGGCTCTTTCGACAAAATATGAAAATAAACTCATGCAGTTTTTAGACAACATGCTTTCATGGAAAATTATCGATAATTTTGAAGCACCTGTGTAATTACTCCCGATAATTGACAAATAGCAAAATTTCAAACATAACCACAATTTCACTTACTATTGGTGCCAACATTCA
Organism: Zygogramma bicolorata; assembly: GCA_032362365.1. Classification (NCBI taxonomy): domain Eukaryota; kingdom Metazoa; phylum Arthropoda; class Insecta; order Coleoptera; family Chrysomelidae; genus Zygogramma; species Zygogramma bicolorata. The sequence continues at coordinate 8,412 of JAVJAQ010003302.1, read as the reverse complement.
ACATTGTTAAACAAACAACTTCCAAGAAAAATTGGATACTTCACATGAATTAGATTTCTCTGCTACCTTGCCATTTCTTGGAATGAACTAGGCTTAAGAGATAGTTGCATGAAAACTCAAGTATAAGGTATAGTCTATGCAAAGTCAATCCGAACAATGAGTATCTACTAATGTACCGGGTCTGATAAAATCACTAATTAATACCATGATACTTTTCTTAGAGATCAATTACCCTAACACCAAACTGATATTTGTTGTACTCGACGCGCGTTTTGCTAACAAGGTTAGCATCTTCAGGAGAAGATTGCAACTTATCAAGCTAAATGACTACATTGATGCTTTGTTCGACACTAAATTGCTAATAAAGATATTTGGTGGAATAAAATGGCTGATTAAACGTTCTTAGCGCTTAAATATAACTATGCTTTATTAAAGCATCTTATATATCTTGTTAATTACTTTATAAAAGGTTCAGTGAGATGCATTACACAGAAACAAATTATGCACCTTCATAAGTGTTGTTTAAGCTTTCATATAACCATCACGCAACTGTTTCACAACATCGGTAATTCTCTATAGAGGCTATAAAATATTGAGTTTTAACTACTTTATAAGCAAAATTTACACAGAAACAAATTATGCACCTTCATAAGTGTTGTTTAAGCTTTCATATAACCATCACGCAACTATTTCACAACATCGGTAATTCTCTATAGAGGCTATAAAATATTGAGTTTTAACTACTTTATAAGCAAAATTCACACAGAAACAAATTATGCACCTTCATAAGTGTTGTTTAAGCATTCATATAACCATTACCCAACTGTTTCACAATATCGGTAATTCTCTATAGAGGATATAAAATATTGAGTTTTAACTACTTTGAAAGCAAAATTCCTCAGCTTTCTGCAATTTTAAGCCCAATACCATCCAAGCCAGACCTTATATCGTCGCTGCCAATGCATACTGGCTTATCTGAAAATAATCGATTTTCTGAATTTTATATCAAAATGATCCGTATTTTTTTTGTGATTTTTGAGCATGATGGCTTATTAATATTTTAAAAAATGACCACCAGGGAGCGCCTAAACCGTTATGCATTTTACCGCCATGTGCCGTGTTTTCTTTGCCATACCGGCTTTACCAGTATTAATCCAACTATCGTTCGGAGAGGATATTGGCTCAGGTATGCATAATGACTTATCTTCTTAAAAAATATGCAGACTTAAATGAGGATAAGCCTGTATTGCCAGAAATGGAAATTAAACATATTCGAGTTATTCGAGTTATAACGGCTTATGTACAAAAAAAAACATTTGGAACCTTCAGAGACGTAATTATGTTGTATGTTGTGTTTCCATAGAAGCCCAAAAAGGGTTTTCGATTTCCAATCGCTGTAATATCAAAAACTTCGAAGTCGCAGCTACGCTAAAAAATAAAAACTAGTTGCAAAAACTTCAAACCGCTCTACTGAAAAGTTGACAAAAGACGGATAAGCCAGTATGCATTGGCAGCGACGATATAGTAAGCGTATTAAGGTTTTATGCTTGTGAATGAGGCATCATTCATACAGCATTAATACAACAAAAGTTATATTTTGAAGCTATATAAAGGCAGGTGTGGTTGAAGGACACTAATCGTCAGAGTTCCATAACCTCTCTAAAATTGTACTACTAAATTGGTTCATATTATTATTCATCGTGCAAATTGTGTTACTCTAAAATATGGATATGGAAAGAAAGTGAAGCGAAGTGGGAATCTCAGAAGGAAAGTTAATTTGAAACTGTTGTTCTATCTGATGGCCAGGCAACTGGGCTAACATCAAACAACTCCTGTCAAATAGCTACTTAAACAGCACTAATACAACAACGAAAGAGTCGCAGAGATAGAGAAAGGAGAGAGCTTCTATTTGTCGAATTCATTAACGTTCGAATGGCGACTTGGACGGCGAAAATGCGAATCAGTCGATCTAATAATTTCAACTACAGCTTTCTTCTACATAGGAATAGGCAAGCGCCAAAAATATGTGTAAAAATGTGTTGGAGAAGTGAATTCGATTTGAGATGCCAGAAAGGCCCGTTAGAGGGCAGTCATTTGTACCCTTTTCAAAGATTATTGTTTTGATACTTTATCCTCGTTTTATAACTGAGCTTCATCGAGAAATGTATAGGTAACACTTCAATACAGCCGAAACGCTGTTTAAAAGCTTTTGTGGTTACCTTCTGTGAATTCATTCGGGCCACCATGTTGAAAACTCAAAAAAAATCGTGATAGAGCGGCCATTGTTACCATTCCAAATGTTTGGGGTGTATTTGAAAACTTTTTCTGAATAAAAAAAGATATTTTGTTGAAACATCACTCCTGAGGCATTGTAATAGCGTAAGTGCATCATTTCAAGTCCATTTTATGAAAAAAATAATAATAATTTTTTGAAATTATTATTTTCCAATTAAGGAAATGTAGATATTTTGAAAGCGCGTTGAATTATTTCGAAGTAGAAGAGCATGTTTCAACAGAAACATTTTCTTCCCATGGTAAATTTGGTTCAACATGGACGGCAGCAAAAGTACATATAATAAGTTAGCAAATAATAACTTCCAGTGAGTTTTATATGTACGCCATAACAATATCATTCCCGATCGTTTGATAATTCAATCTCTCTTCACAACACATCTAACAACACCATAATAGCGCAAAAAGTATTCATAAATGTAATTGTTGGAAACTATCATCCAGTAATTTTCATCAGTCACAAAAATGTCTAACTCTTTAAATGTTTCTATAACCTTTCAAACTCAAATATACCTCTCTTTTCAATCAACTGAAAAAATACTATATTGAGTCAATTGCGAACACCTCAATACGGTTGCTTCACAACTGCAACTCCTAACCCATTCATAATACAACTTTATAAATGCTTATACTAACAGGCGGTATACGGCAGCTGCTAAGAAGTTTTGTAATGTGATTTATAAGAACTGATAGAACAAAGCGGAGAGGTTTTCATATTACTACATAAGCATCAATATACCCCTTACAAATCTTGTCGAGGCTGTATAACTTGTGCCTATTTTGGATGTATAGATACTTCTTTGATGCTGAAACAGTGTTGTCAACTCTAATTTATACAGTATTATGTTATATTAGTTTGCTGTATAACTATTGTTAGACTTTTTAAAAAGTAATTTGTGCTACTTGGGCAGGCACAGCTCTACAGTGCTTTTCTCTAATGCCCCCTCCTTTCGTTTTTTGAACGAGTCAACTCAAAAAACTGAAACGTGGGATAATGAAATTGATGCATAAATACTATATTTTGAAGTAAAATTGGCAGATAAAAATTTCAAGATGGCGACTGGGCGCCACCTGGAAAAAAAATTAAATGGGAAGGAGGTCTTGTGATACATCATTTTGAAGCTCCTGACGAATACTTTACAACCCTAGAAAATATATGAAGTCAATATCTTCACCCACTACAAAATGCCGGAACATTTAATAATTTACTAAATACAAACACGTTATTATCGATAGGTATCTCTAAAAATATTCGTTTTTCTCTGCCATATGGCAATCCCAACAACCCGACAAATTGTTCATTAAAGAAGACAAAAATGTCGAAACTATGACAACGAACATCATCGTTCAGTTCGAATATTCTCATTTAGGTTTCGATTTTACAAGGAGGTACAACGTAAACTCTCTCCAGAATGGTCAATAGAACAAAATTCAAGAGGGAAACTGTATTTGAATATGCTGGAAATATGGAAACTTATTTTGTTGATCACCGAAATCGTCGAAGTGAATCCTAATGAATTCGATATGGATATTATCATTCCAACGAGATTGGGCACCGCCAAATTACTCCAGACAAGTAAGAAACTATTTGGATCATACTTTCTATGGTCGTTGGATTGGCCATCGAGGTAGTCCTACGGAATGACCAACCTGCTTGTCTGACACCTTCAGACTTTTTTCTAGGGCTATTTGAAGCAAACGAAACTGAACCTGCTTCAATATTGTATATCCGGCAGAGAATAATAGATATTTCTAGAAATATCGAAGTCATGGGTGCCGTTACAAAAAATGTTAGAGGGGTACATTTTTTTGAAATCAAAGTAATGCATTGAATTGAAATGAAAATCTTTTTGAACAATACTTACGAGTGTGGTTTAAAAAAATCGGTAATACTTCGGTCACTATAAGCACCTTTTTTTCTGAATTTTTTTCGGAGAATTCGGTCTACTCTTCAAGAAATCCAAATGAAACTTTCAGCGGTCTCGTATATTTTCGGAGATACAGGTCCATTTTGTTGTGAAACTTCAAAATTTCTCACATAAAATTCATGTTTTTTGTACACACAAAATTCGTCCTTCTTCTGATCAAACACCACTCACTCTCTTATTCACTCGTTTTCAACATTTTTAGGCAGAAAAAACCATTAGTTTTTCAAAAAATGCTTTCATTTTCAAACCATAGCTGATTTGTTGTGATGTCATAGTGCAATGACAGTCGAAAGTGATGTATTTGCAGTGTTGCCGCTCTCATTGTTATTGTTGAGAACTGAATGTATTCATGTTGACTTTTGGAGAAAGTTGGATTTGTGGATGTTTCACAAAAAAAATAAAAAAGGTGTTTAGCGACCGAAGTAATAATAATAATAATAACGTTTATTCACCAGAATATAACTTATATGAAAAAAAGTACAATATATATATATATATCAAGAATAAACAAAAATAATCACTGAAGCTGTAGTAGTAACAGCTTGTGTGTGATGACAAAACATACAGGTTAATCAATATAGAAAATAGTCATGAACACATAAAATCTTGAAATCCAACATGGTAGAATGAATATGTAAATATGAAAAACTCATCTGAAGAATATCAAGTATGGAATTATAAAATTTGGACAACACGACATTTCGAAGTACAATATACGACACTTTGAAATATAAAATATAATGCACAAATATAATAACAATAATAGCATAAATAACGGAAGGAACATAATTGAGGATATTTTATCCTTATCATTACAATTCAAATATATACAGTTATTGAATAGGTCTAAATTCTGCTAATAATTTTCTTTGTATCACTCAATCAGCCCTCTATCATTTTGTCTATTTTTATTTTGCCTGTCTCATTGACAAATGATAAGAGTTGTGTTTTGAAGCGTTTTAAGGAAGTTTCATTAATGATTTTTTGTGGTAATTGACTGAAAAGTTTGGGTGCCAAATAGGTGTAACTTTTTTGGCCTATTGTTTTAGAAACTGTTGGTGTACAATATTGATTTTTTGCTCTTGTTTCATATTTATGATTATGAGTGGTAAGCTCGTTTCTATTTTCAAATTGCTCGCATCCTATCTGAATAATATATAATTGTCTGATATCTAATATTTGTGTTTCAGTATAGAGTAAAGAGCTTGCATATCTTGTAGGTTTGTTGAGCATCATTCGGAGAAATCGTTTCTGAGAGATCTCGAGGGCATGCACGTAACTTCTTGATACTCCTCCCCAGCCAATAATGCCATATCTCAAATGTGACTCAACCAAACTATGGTACAGAATTTTTTTATATTTGAAGCCCAAAAATGTTCCACCTTGTTTGAATCGAAAAAGGATACTGCGAAGTTTTTTTGTTAAATATTCCATATGATAGTTCCATTGTAAATGATTGTCGATGTAGATGCCTAGGTATTTAATTTTTTTTGCAGCTTTTATTGAGAATTCTCGTTTAATATTCAGACTATATTCTGGTAACGATGTTTCATGGCTACTGAAGGGTAAGTATACGGTTTTATCGAAGTTTATCGAAAGTAATCTGCTGTCAAACCAGTCTTTGAGTTTTGCAAGATCCTTTTCAACATTCAATTTGAGATTGTACCAGTCCTCGTTTTTGTAATAAATTACAGTGTCGTCCGCGAAACTGATTATTTTACCGATTGTTTCTTGCTGAAATAGGTTGTTTAGATAAATTACGAATAATACAGGACCCAATACGGTGCCTTGAGGTACTCCACATTTGGTGTTTATCTCCTCACTCACGTGATTTTTGAATTTAACTTTTTGTGTTCTATTTGTCAAGTAACTTTTGAAAATTTTGTGTGCTAGGCCTCTTACACCCATATCTTCCAGAGTATCTAAAAGTAAGGAATGACCGACAGTATCGAAGGCCTTTTTCAGATCTATAAAAACACCAATAGAAGGAGTACTCGAATCTAAGGATTCGTGTATAGTTCTTGTCAAAGAATGGATTGCATCGTTGGTTGATTTTTTTTCTCTGGAGCCATATTGAGATGTCGACAGCAGATTATACTTCGTAGAAAGGCGGAAAGTCTTGTTTTTATAATTTTTTCGAAGACTTTGCTAATTGATGATAAAAGAGAAATAGGCCTATAATTCGAAACATTTTCAGTATCACCATTTTTGAAAATTGGGATCATGAGTGCTTTTTTCAGAGTGGAGGGGAATACGCCAAATTCGAAAGATTTATTTATGATATCCGTGAAGGGTTGGCATATTAATTTCGATATAATCTTTAGGGTTTCAGCTTTAATTCCGTCAAGTCCGGGGGCTTTTTTATTTTTCAAATTATTTATTGTATTTTGAACCTCATCAGTATTTGTTGGTATAAGAAAAAATGAATTTTCATTGATATATTTTTTACTTTTGTAATTGGAATTTGGTTTTATGTTCTTTGCCAGATTATCTCCCACATTCGCGAAGAAGTTATTGAATATATCGGCAACATCTTTGGGATCGGTGACGTTCTCGTTTTTTTCATTTTTAATATTATTAATTATTCTTCCTGTTTTGATATTCAAAATTTCATTAACGGTATTCCAGAGTTTTTTACTTATATTTTGTTCTTTTTCCATTAATTTTTTATAATATTTATCTTTTGCAGTCTTTATCTTTGTCTCAATTTCTTTTTTTATGGTTGAATAATCATTTTTCAAGTTTTCATTACTCGGGTTTCGTTTCCATAGGAGATAGGAATGATTTTTTTTATTGATGTGCTTTATCAATGAATTTGTTATCCAGTTTTTCCTTTTTCGTATAACCAAAAAATTTAAATCAAGTCGATATCGTGTCTTACGCGGCGTATGGACTGAAAAATCTAAAATCCAGGGGGGGGCGTCCGCCCCTTCTTGCCCTTGAGAAAAGGCGCCCTTGATCGAAGTTGCTGTGATCGAAAATGTTAGACGTGAAATATCGGAGCGGCAGTTCTTATGTCAAGACGTTCAAGGCAATCATTTCGAGCATCTTCTGAACTGAACTCAGCTTATTTCCTCAAAGTATGAAGTTAAATCGATGTATTCAATGTAATTATAAAAACTGGTGAATACCCAAGCACATTCAAAATAGGATTAATTAAATCCCTCTATAAAGCAGGTGATATGAAATTAAAAATTATCGTCCTATATCTTTAATTTCAACATTAGCGAAAGTATTTGAGAAAATATTGAAAATCAGAATTGATGAGTATCTTGAAAAAAACAATATTATTTCTAAAATGCAATTTGGATTTCGTAGTAATGTATCAAGTGAGCATGCATTATGTCATCTAACAATTAAAATTTATGAAGCATTAGAAGAAAAATCTCCAATTGTCTGTCTATTCCTTGACCTAGCTAAAGCATTCGATTCGGTGAATCATGAGTTGTTATTAGAAAAATTAGACAAAATTGGTTTTCGGGGAATAAGTTTCAAATTACTATAGAGTTATCTTGAAAATAGAAAAGAATGTGTTGAAGTAGGAGAATTTATAAGTTCAGAAAAAATATTCAATTATGGAGTTCCACAAGGAACTGTTTTAGGACCCATATTATTCAACATATTCATCAACGATATCTTTCATTTGAAAACAAGTGGACTCATACATAGTTTTGCGGATTATATAGTGATAATTTACGAGTCAAAAACATGGAAATCTCTCAAAGAACTTATTCAGAATGACTTCAATAATGTTGGATATTGGTTTGACCACAATTTGTTAACATTAAATTTTGAAAAATCTAATTACCTTCCTTTCACTTCTTATCGAAATCATTTACCCAATCTTGTCCCAATTGAAATAAAAAATTCATGCATTAAAGAAGTAGATCGGATAAAATATTTAGGAGTCATAGTATTGTATCTATTCATTTTTACACTACTATTTTTTATATTTATGATTTTTGTTTATATTCTCATATTCACTTGAATTATATAAAAATCTAATATATAGTTTCCTCACAACAAGTGCACAACTTTGTAAGGTTCAATTATTTATTCACATATTGTTATGTTTTTTTGCATTGTTATTGATATTTATTGTGAATAAATTGTTATTATTATTAATTATTAAATGTTCCGCCATTTTTTAGTTGGTAAAAATATTGACTTCATATTCTAGGGTTGTGAAGTA
>JAVJAQ010003301.1:0-11578 GCA_032362365.1 Zygogramma bicolorata | reverse complement strand
GCACGGGGACTCTGATAAATAGAAACGTATATTAGAATCGAAATGTGACGTCAAATTGACGTCAAATTCGACATCTCGGCAATGTAAGTATAGGACCGAGAGTCGAATTTGACGTCACATTTCGATTCTAAAATACGTTTCTATTTATCAGAGTCCCCGTGCTGATAAACGTTTTCCACATAATCGATTTCGACTCGGTGACATTATATATCCTGCTTTGGAGAAAAGCCTTTCCGTTGGAACAGAGGTACCAACAATTGACAAATATTTCAAGGCAATTTCTCTTAACACATTGTTTTGAATACCGTTTGTTGTAGAATTTTTCGTTCTCTTTTCGTAAAGTGGAACTTTTGGTTCCTAATGGACCGTATAATCGAAAGTATAATGATCTTTTTCTTTTTAATGAATTTAAATTGATTCAAGAAATCGACGATGACAGTATTTTTTTATTTCGATCAAATCATAACAACTTTTTTTACATGGTTACGTGAGTCATACAAATGTATATTCATATTCATACAAATAATTTAATTCAGTGCATCGAAAAGTAGTATAAAAATGATGACAATTTCGATTCGATATTCAAAGGAAAGTATCGGTACACCAAAATATCGAATAAGGAAATATCGACACTAAATATCGAGTATCGAAGATTGAAATATCGATACTCACAAATATCGTATCGTATCGCCCTTCCCTATTATAAAGTCTCTTTTAAATTTTGATACGTCAGATGAAAATAAATACATTCAGTCCAAAGAAATAAAGATAAAGAATATATAAGGAGGAAATCTGAAGAACACAAATTTGAAAATAAAAGTTTCTTTCCTATCCCGAAAACCCCCTGGGCATGGCAAGTTCGTTTGTTATAAATGAAATAAGATATCGATTTAATTTAGATATACGGTGATTATTGCAGTGGAACTCCATTGCGAAACTCAGTTGGTAATAACAGGAAAAATTTTTCAATATTTGCGATTTCAACAATTCTTCCCTGCATGTTTTGTCTACCTTGCTTACCCTTCGTAGAGAAATCAAATTACATATTTAAATTGAATGAAGAAATTAAAATGTTTTTTCAGGCTCTATTCAGTAATTGATAATCACAAAAATCAATCACAAGACAATGTAGGTAAGTGTTTTAAATTAAATAATCAATAGAATTGATAACAAAAAATAAAAATTTCTCGTAACTAAATTCAATGCGAAGCTCCAAAACATATTCAGTTTTCATATTCAGTTTTCCCTATGCAGACATTTCGGGACACAGTCCGCACCCAGGCCGACCCTGTACTTTATACTAATATGCATTTTACGAACATAGTGGAAGAAATCTCGCGTTATGGAATAATGTAGATTTGTCTTCTTTCGAGCGACACCTGTTGAAACCTGATGTGACTAGCGAGTAGCGAGAAAGCGAGAACTACTGGCTAGGTTGACTGCTTCTACAATGTCTTTCCGATCTCTGAATTTTTATTACCATATGTTCACAGTATGGACATCTATCGGAAATTTCAGCAGCACTGCTGAATCTGCGCTCTTAATCATTTCACGTATCTTGGAGTAACCTTTTCATCCTCCTTAATGTACCGAGAAATGGCAACCAGTAGAGCGAACAAAGCCAAGTAGGGAATGCAATCTCGCGAGATTGGGGCTCGGGCGACATCTCGCGAAATTAGGAAAAACAATACCGCGAGATCTCGCCAATTTCGAGATCTCGCGAGAATGGCAGTTTTTTGTATTCATTTTTGCAAATAATCACAACACTTCAATCAATTAGGGAAGAAATAGTAAAAACTATAGGTATTAAGAATTAAGCATTTATTTCTATGAATTTTTTTCAATGAACTTCCATGTATTCAACATATTTGACGATCTATCTACCATTTTTTTATGATTTTTTGAATGCCTTCCTATTAAACACGGGCATATTTTATTGAATGAAGAACAGAATAAACAACCAGTCTTCTCTTCTATATCGAATAGGAACCATTAAATAATAGAACAGTTCTCATATAACAAAACACAATAAGTCAAAAACTGAAATGAAACTCACAACTCAGTTGAGTTGACTGAAAATGGGATATCATCATCAATTGAAGAAAACTATACTGACTCGCACCAGTGGCGGCTCGTGGTATTTGAAAATGGTGAGGCACAGTTAAAATTTTTTTTTAGCAAAGTTAGAATTTGAAGTTAGTCTAGTGGTCACTCTACTTCGTCAGTTGTGTAATACCATTTGTAAAAAAAATTATAACATTACACGGCTATACACGGCCAGCAAAATAATTTGTTCAACGTTACACTACCAATAAGCCAGTCGTACTTTTCGTACCAAGTGTTTTGAAAGCTCCGATTTGATTTCCCCACCCCACCGATAGTAACAAGACGTTTACTTAAATCTGGACAAGGTCGCTTCACTTCTTTAACTATGTATAATTTATCGTCATAGGAATGACTTGAAAAATTCTGCTCATTTACCAAAATATTAACAAGATCACAAGTATTGCGAATGTTTACATTTACCTGGGGAAGTTGTGACGCTGTGCTAGGTCCCGCTAAATCCATTTTTCGGTAATAAGTAATGTAATATTTTAGAAAAACCACCGAGATTCCAGTGCTCACCGAACCGAAAACTATCTATTATAATAAAAAAGTGTGCACTGTGCACTTTTAACCCTCAATTCAAACTCAACCTGTTGTGCTGTTAAGTTAACCTAAAAATTTACTAGCATTAGACGCAGACGCCCCCTCCCCGAAAGACAATCGGTCAGTGTTCGTTAATTTTCGTGTCGCTTACGAGGCTTGCCTCTGAAAACGAAGTTTTTACGCGTATTTTAAAGCTATTTATAGATTCGGCTCTGTCATACAGAACAATTGTAATACGCTAGACAAAGAAACGCAGAGGCAAGCCTCTATCCATATACCACCTAAAGCAGAAATGAGATGGATGATATTTATAGTGAAACGCACTAATTGACGGCGGTAGTACCGTATTTTACAAATTTAATAATAATTCTAATTGATATAATAATGAATGCAAATAGTAAAATAATATAAATTCGTGATTTATTTAATTTGCAAATTATTGGTGAGGCACTGCCTCATAGGAGAAGCCGCCACTGACTCGCACATCTAGACTGGTATGGGAATGCCTCGAGAAACTGAAACATCTAGCAGACCGCAATAGACTAACTCGTCCCAGCCTGGGACTCCCAGGTCACCCAGTTATCGCAGGCAATGGAAAGGCTGATGAGCTTGCAAGACGAGGATCATCGACACCATATTCTGGACACCTGCCAGCAGTGGAGTTACCAAAAACGATGGTACGGAATCGCAAAAGGAACGGGGTGGGAACAGAGCATAGAGATTACTGGTAAAAACTGCTTAGTAGCTCTCACGGGAGGACTTCCATAAAAGGACCGTCGAGGAAAAAACTGAAGATCCGCTTCAGTTTAACAGAAATCAGACGATGGGTAATAACAGGACAACTGACTGGACACTGACCGTTCAAAGGACACCTGAATAAGCTAGGGCTGTACAACGGCGACCTCAGCTGCAGATAATGTAACGAAGAGACAGATATGTTAAATATTTGGAGCGAATTTCAAACGTTGGATAGAGAATCGGAAAGCCTCCAAAACCAGGAGCCACGTGAACCCATTTTAAAAAAAAGTTTTTTGGTGTCTTCTTGATACTAGGCCACGTGACCAAAATCATGTTTATGCCAAGAAGCAGTAAAAGTAGTACCTTTTTTTCCTGAATTTCACCTGACCTCAATAGCTTGTTCCGTTCAAAAGTTAGAGGGGGAGGACTTTTTACGTGCTCACTGTACATTGAGAACAAACTCTAGATCAGGAAGAATATGACAAACACCCAGAAATCAACCTGTACAAACTTGTGCAGGAGACAAGGTTGTTTAAATGGGTGTAATGGAGAAGAGGGAAGCAAGGCGCAATAATCACTGAAGGCTGAAGTGCTTTCCAGAGACCTGGCAGTGAAAGACAGGTCGGCTTCACGGAGCCCTGAAGAAATATACTCGGAGATCTATTAGAAATTAGAGATTAACAAAATATACATCACACGCGGTACGCGGTGTGTAATAACGAAGTGTGATATCTATTATGCTCGGGTGCAATCTCGTTGAACTCGCGAGATTTCGACCATTTTCCGGCCGAGATCAATCTCGCTAAAAAAAGGCCGAGATCTCGCAAAAACTAGATCTCGCTAGAACGAGATGGCATTCCCTAAAGCCAAGCAAGCCAGCGGATTAATCATTCCAATGTCTAGGTCCAAAATGAACTCATGGTCTTCACAAATGTATTTATTCGATTCCCTTATTACCAGCATAGTAACGAACTGCCTTCCAGTGTGGGGGTTGCGTTACGTGGACATACTTGAACGAATTCAAATCACTTTTCTTGAAAGAATTCTCTTGCTACCTTAAAACACAGCAGATTTCGCTGTAAGGTTGGAAACTGGTAGAGTAAAAATATCGTACTGCATATTTAGGAATACTCTTAACGGGATCATTAAAATATTCGATATGAATAAAAGTCGTCTACCGAAAATAACTTTACCCCGCCTCATAACTTTGCAGAATAACGATCCAAAATATAACTGGATGAGCCAGTTTAGAGAATATCTTATCTATGCTGGATACAATGAAGACTGGGGACCAGTCGACGGAGCCCTCCTTAAACGGAAGAGAAAATCACTTCTACAGATATTCCGGAACAAACTGATTCAAGAAGATCTTTCTTTGCATACACGTTCTACTTATTTGACTTTCTATACGCATTTAACCATAACACCTCTGGTAGCCAAAAATACCTAAACCTCAACTTACCTCTTCATATAACACGAATATTAGCCCAGCTTCGTTTGAACAATAAATACAGCATCAAATTTAACTTTGAAGGCTACTCATACAAAATAAATCCAAATCTGTACGATATGTAATAATTCCTGTCCCGAAACAATTTTTCACATTTTGTTTGATTGCCCAATTTACAATTCGATGAGACCAACGAACCTTCATTTCCTCACCATCCCCGAATTTTTTGTAGATGCACCCAACAATACGACGCCTACTATCTCAAAAGAAATATTTTACCATCTATGGAACATTCTAAAATTGGGATCTTTTATTGTGAACGAATGAAGCTACAAACTTTCGATAGCTCACGAGAAAGTGTCAAATCTTCTGGAAAAACAGGCTTTTTTTTTTCTTTGTTTTTTGTTTTTGGGTCCTCATTTCCTTTTTTCACTTTACTAGTTAACACGTACAAATAGTACTGATAACGATGCAACAAAACAATATATCTTATGGGTGTGATATTATTCATTCTCATCATGTATTAAACACATCAACTAGATATAAGTTATGTATGTTAACGACCAAACCCTTCGTTATAAAAACTGTAGTATTTTTAGAAACAAATAAATGATTGATTGATTGATATACATTCAATTTCAGATTGACTTTGTTCAGTCATGTCTTTTTCTATTTGTCACACCCGTTCTATTGTTAATGGATTTGTTGAATTCAAACAGAAAGTATTCGATATTTATGACGTGATTACTCTGAAACTTGGTTGAAACAGAATATATCTAGATATATCTGTGATAGACTGTTCTGAATTCTCGGATCATTGGTTGTCATGTACTGTGGGAGCTCCTACAGAGACAAACAATTGTTTTCAGTATACCTATCGAAATTTCAAACATTTCGATACCGAAGCCTTTCACTCCGATCTTAAAAATTCTGATTTCAATGATATTTACAGGTTGGAACACATAGACCAACCTCTATTCTTGAAATTAATCCGTATAAGACTTTGTGTTTTGTCGCAGTTCAACACATTTCGTCCATATATCTCTTCGTCACTCTATTCGAACGAAAATAAATCCATATGACTCAAGAATAATTGCAGCCCTGGAAGTAGAAAAATTGAATTCGTTGATACTAGATGCACATGCACCAATAAAAACGATTCGTATAACTTAAACGAAATACGCCTTGGCTAACGGATAACCTCAACTCCTAATGAGATTACGTGACAAGAATTTGATTTTGATTTGATTCAAGAAGAATAACTCAACAACACACTGGGACTTTTATAAACTGCTCAGAAATCTTACAAATCGCACAATAAAACTAGAAAAAAAGCTCAACTGGAATTCAGGCTGAGAAAGTTGAATAATAACCTATGGAAAGAACTTTCTGACCTAGATTCGCGGGATAAAAATTCAAGAAAACGACAAATCCCTAATCACCTCAAAATACCCAATGCACTTAACGAATTTTTTTGCAACATTAGTAGAGCTAGTGTTATGCCCGATAATAATCTCTTATCTTTTTTTCCAATATCGTCTTGAGAGTCAACTCTATTTTCCAATTTCGGTATATCACTCAACAAGAAATTTCGAAAGTCATGTTGTCGGTAAAATTCAATTAACGCAGTTGGGTTACAAGGCATCAGTATAAAAATGCTATTGCATTTTTGTGCCTTTGTTATACCGTATATAGAGCATTTTTTCAACAAGTATATTGAACTCAACACGGTGTGGAAATCTTCCAATGTGATCCCATTAGCAAAAACCAATGATCCTCAGAACTTCAACGACCTTCGGCCTATCAGTATTTTAAGTGCAGTATCGGAAGTATTCGAGAAAGTCATGAGCAATCATTACATGGTTACCTAGGATATAATAAAATATTCTGATTCCCTATCAGTAATCAACTGGGTGTACTCTGGTGTAAATCGATTATTCGAAGGAATCAATATCAATATATCATTAATATCAATAATTATTTAACGGGTAGAACACAACGTGTCATATTGAATAATGAATCGTCAAGATTCTGTTGGAATTTCTGCCGGGGTAGACCAGAGATCTATTCTTGGTTCCATCCACAGAAATATTTCTGTGGTTCCATCTTGTTCCTTATTCACACATCTCAGTTCCCGAATTGCATAGAACATTCCTCCACTATCAAAGAAACGTTGTCTCACTATCAATTCTGACAAAACTGTTTGTGATGCTTTTTGGCTGTACAGCTATGAGGAAGAGATGTGAGAAAAATCACTATCAAACTAGATGGACAAAATTTTTCCCTGACGGGACGTTCCAAAGACCTCGTCCTGTTCATGGACCATTCATTAAGGTTTTCTTCTCATGTCTTCCCAAATCATCAAGCGAGGATACTGTATAACTTAAAGTCAATTAACTCAAATCGACATATCTTGAGTCAACACTCTGAGAAAATGATGTGTGATGCACTAGTTCTATCACATGCTGATTATGCCGACTCTGTATATGGTCCTGCATTGCTGCAGTCTGATAAAAAAAGGTTCGAGATCCTACAAAACCCATGTTTACGATCAATAACGGGTACCAGGAGGCGTCAACCTATATCTCACCACCTAAATACGACAGGATGGCTGAACATGGAGACACGACGCATTTTTCATTCTCAGATAAAAAAAAAACAACTTTCTACACCAGCTCATAAAACTGCGCTTTATCGTGGTTCCTTTACATATAACATTACCCGACTCTGCAATCGACTCCCGAATTCAATGAAATTATTTTCACCTCCGCTGTTCAAGAAGAAACTTAAAATGAAACTTCTTGAAACAAACTACCCGGACTACTTTCGTGAGTTCAGTATTTCTATTTTCTCCCACTTCAACATATTTTTCGTTCTATCCTTCAATGTAACGAAACAATTTTGTAATTTGATTATGAAACAGGACAGGTTCAACAGTACAAAGCGATTGAATGGTAATAGTTATTTTGGATTCTTCGCTCAAAACGTACCTAACAACAACTACAAAATTGCAGGCATCAAATTGGCTGTGTTATTTTTGGTAAGGACCCCCTTCAATGGCATTAACTGTGTGCCTCTTCTCATCAGTTGAAGATTCGTTGGAAGTAACTAGTGTTATGCGGTAAAATCCGTTAATAATGAAAGATCTCAGTTTCAAAATGTTCTATATCTGTTCACAGATGTGTTCAGATGGAGAGGGCGCAATGTTGTTAGAAAAGGACGCAAAGTTGTTTATGTCACTTAGGGTTAAGAGTTGTGGTGGAATGTACAGTGAAAATTCATACCCAGCAAACACAAATACATACAAGTATATATCGCAGTTACATCGCAGCAATTCACACTCAAGTTACAAGTTTGTCGATGTCTCTGCGATAAGTTTTCACGATGTCTCTGCGATATGTGTTTCGCAATGTCGCTACTATATATTTTTCAATGACGCTGCGATATGATAATATTGTCGTGACATCGCTATGTCACGACAATATATTATTTTTGCGATATCACAGTGGCATGAAATATGCGAGAAAATGTCCATTGTCGTGAATGAGTGAAAAGTAAAAAACTAAGATATATCCAAGAAATAATAGAGTCCGTTAGTAGAATTTCATACAACAATATATATTTCCTAACAAATATAAATAATAACATCTCAATGTTCCGAAACGTACTTGCCAGCAATCAATTAATTGTTAATAACCTTCGATAACATAGGCCATTCGTAAGCAAAAAATCTTAGAAATGATGAAAACAATGTCACAGGTGATATCTCTCTCCCAACGTGAATGCAACAAATTTTGGAATCTAAATACGACTAGTTCTGCCATTTAATTGCAGAAAGTTCTGCGATATAACTGAATAACTGTAACAAGTTTCGAGATGTAACTGCGACGTAACTTTTGCAATGTTCTCTTCGCGGCATCACAAATGATATGAATTTATAACTGAATATATATTTATTTAAATAAATAACATCATATTCTAAGAATCAAGATCCACTCAAAACATTCAATAGTAAAAAAACACCAATCCTCTTAGAACGATAATGATATGTCTGTATCTTTTGGGCAAGTCAATAATTTTCCTCTCCACCTTGGCAGTCCAGTATCCTTATTCAGAGCAACAACTTTTAATGGATAACTCTCTAATACTTGATTAGAATAATTTGTACAAATTCATACTTCGTCTTCATCTTCCTGAAACTGGCGAGGGTGCCATGAAAAGTGTCTCTAGGTCGTGAGCTTATGTGGAATAAGCTAAAGAAGCTGATTGCGAATTATAAAATGGGTGGAGATCACAAATGTTACAGAAAGCACAAGCAGAATATTGTAATTCAGATTTGCCATAGTTACGAAATTACTGTTTTTTTACTCATTTGTCATTGATTTTCCAGTAACTTTTCCATTGAGATCAGTAGTAGTAGTGGTAAATGTGATTTACGGTATTTGATCATCAAACACCATCGACTTCTCTCGAAGTCCTACAGAAAATAGGTTTGTTACTATAACTCTCCGCCATACCTCAGAAGCAACTTATATTCTATAAAGTTTTTTTCTGAAAGGCAGTGTGCATATGCATTTAATCGATAAACCTGTAGAGAGCCAAAATATAGCTTATAAAAAAACAAGGAAAATCGTGTATATATGATGTATGCAGACCAAATACAAATTGAGTTAGTGCTTTTTGAGAGTTGATTGGTATTTTCAAATGCCAAAATGGAAAGTTTTCACGTACAAACCAATGAATTTTTCGGAGAAAACTCATATTACCTTTTTTAAAGTCCTTTGAAAAACCTTTATTTTTATTTTTCATAAAAGTTCCTAGCATCGAAACTAAGAACTATGAACAGTATAATGTCTATTCCTATTTTTTCGTTGAAAAAAAAAATAGTGAAAGTCTCACCCACTCTGATAAAGTAAAACAAAAGAACGAACGATTTTTAGCTTTTTTCTGATATTATAATGATAAAAACAAAATATAATATTTTTGTGGTATAAAACTATAAAATTAAGAACTATCTTTGGTATTTGAATAATATTCTCGAATTCTTTGAACATCTCTAACTAGTTTAAAACGGGTTAACTTAATGATGGTCCCAACAGAGCACATATATGTTCTTTGTGGAACAACGGAGTCCGTAACCTGCTCCATTCTTATTAAGAGCGGAGATTTAGCAGTGCTGCTGAAAATTTCCGATAGATGTCCATACTGTGAACATATAGTAATAAAAATTCAGAGATCGAAAAGACATCGTAGAAGTCAACCTAGCCAGTAGTTCTCGCTTTCTCGCTACTTGCTAGTCACATCAGGTTTCAACAGGTGTCGCTCGAAAGAAGACAAATCTACATTATTCCATAACGCGAGATTTCTTCCACTATGTTCGTAAAATGCATATTAGTATAAAGTACAGGGTCGGCCTGGGTGAGGACTGTGTCCCGAAATGTCTGCATAGGGAAAACTGAATATGAAAACTGAATATGTTTTGGAGCTTCGCATTGAATTTTGTTACGAGAAATTTAGATTTTTTGTTATCAATTCTATTGATTATTCAATTTAAAACACTTACATTGTTTTATGATTTTTGTGATTATCAATTACTGAATAGAGCCTGATAAAACATTTCAATTTCTTCATTCAATTTAAATATGTAATTTGATTTATCTACGAAGAGTAAGCAAGGTAGACAAAACATGCAGGGAAGAATTGTTGAAATCGCAAATATTGAAATTTTTTTCCTGTTATTACCAACTGAGTTTCGCAATGGTGTTCCACTGCAATAATCACTGTATATCTAAATTAAATCGATAACTTATTTCATTTATAACAAACGAACTTGCCATGCCCAGGGATAGGAAAGAAACTTTTATTTTCAAATTTGTGTTCTTCAGATTTCCTCCTTGTATACCTATTCTTTATCTTTATTTCTTTGGACTGAATGTATTTATGACGTATCGAAATTTAAAAGAGACTTTATAAAGGTGTATTCAATACAGAGCATGCGCTATAGAAATTGCAACTCCCGGCCGAAGGGTCGTGGGCCGGCTTTGATGTCGAAAACACCGAAACCTCACTAAGCATTTGCGCATCGTTGCCAAAGCTGCATTTTTACATAGGTACTTATACTGTGATTTCATATATAATTTATTTATAATTTTTATTCTATCTAGTCAATACAGTATTTGATTGAATTTATAGTATTTTATAATAAAATTGTACCTAGATTGCATCGAAACAGATGATGCATTGTAATAACGTGTTTTTTTTACTTTTTCTCATATGATACAAAGTTTCTCCGAACCTTACTTTTCCGTATTCGGTATTTTTGTATTTCACTCGCAACAAATTTTATTTTGTGTTATCGCATAAATATTTCGTAAGTAGATTCTCAGATGTACCTACATCGCATAGACATCGCCAAAAAAGTTGAGTGTGACTGTGAAAAAACTGAGTTTATGTGGGGTAACGGCAATATGATGGCGATATATCCCTGATGGTCAAAGCTGAGACATAGAAGCGACATATCAGATATGTTTGCTGGGCATAAATAAAGTGAGTATATAATATGAATGTAGGTTGGAATGTGAAATAAGCCACGGAGGACAGTTTGAAAATGGATTATATTTTGCATTTCACTCACTGCAAAAAAATTAAATAGAGTTCCTATTGAACGACACTTCCATTCCAAGGACTTCGAATTGCTGAAATACCTATCTATCATAAATCCTGACTTCATTTGTCGGTTGC